>JAWNNO010003582.1:0-12851 GCA_035044985.1 Lordiphosa fenestrarum
GTTTCAGATTTGAATAATTCCACCCCGTCCCCCTTTTATCCTCAAAAAACCTAGACCTCCTCTATAAATCCAAGACCTAAAAAGCCGTCAGATCCACAATTTTCAAGTTAGAGCCTCGTGGTTTAGTATACATCAAGCTAGGCTCAATATCTATCTATTCTGAAAAGTACAATCAAATCGGACCAAAAACACCGGAGTTATAAGCGAAACAGTTGAGCTGATAAAAGCAGCAGTTGTCGATCAGGACTAGAAAAGTATTGCCTACATTTAGGATGACATCTTCAAAAATTCAAAAACAAATAAATGAACAGGGTATTTTGTGGTCGGGAAACTCGACTGCAGCGCCCTTACTTGTTACTCTACGAGTAACGGGTATAAATATATTTCCAAATAATATCGATATGCAATATATCTGGAAAAAAAATATTTCGATATAAATATTTATTTTTTTGTAAAAAATATCGATATATTGATATTTTGATATATTATCAACAACCCTAGTTCAAATCTCCAATTTTTAGCACTAATTTCTCACCTTAAAAAAATTATCAAAATTCAAACTTCAATTAAAGCTAGTTTTTATTTTACATTAACCTGTAGTCCATTATGTTTTATAATTTCGGGCTTTGTGTAATTTATCTAGCAACGTAAATGGTAAAGTTAAGGCCACTTAAGTACGAGTTTTTAATATAAATATTGGACATTACTTTCTCTCATTTAGAAAAACCCCAAGGAAAAATGTTATGCAAACAATCCTGATACAATTGATGAGTTGAAGAACGAGATTCAAATTGATATTGCTGAAATATTGAGCAATTGAAAAGGTTCTCAATAATTGGGCGGATCGAATGGGCCACCGCCAAGTCAGCCCTAGTGGTCATTTGACCGAAATTGTTTTTCAGAAATGAATAATATGAACCAACCTTTCCAATAAATGTTCAACCTTTGAAAAATATCGAGCCGTTTTTTTTGTATAGCAAAATTGAACTCCAATTTTTAAATGGACCATCCTGTATATCAATTAAAAATACTTCGCGCTGCCGCACTCACTCCAGTTGATCGTAACTCTTTATCTTGACTCCTTACCAATTGCCTGAGCATTGTCAAGCGAGCCGCTGTGGAGACTTTCTTGGCCTTCGGGATAAGTATTCGGTGCCCGCGCTTAGCGAGGGTAGCTTTTTCTATAATAGGTCCACGTAACACGCTCCCATGTCAGGGCTGATGCTGCTATGATTATGGTCTGAGCCGAACTGAAGGGTGAATTCAGTTCCAGCCCTTTTATTTCAGGGCTGATTCAGGTCAGAGCCCCTCTGAAGGAAGGTTTGACTGAGTTTTCTTAGCCCAATCATATTAATTTAACCAGCATGAAACAAGTACATTGAACATTCATGGACGGTTTTATTTAATTGGACCAATGAACTTACTTGCTAATCACCGCCAAACTGGGAACAGTTAGCGCGTCTGTTAACAGGTCCTGACCGACCCCGGAAGACGTCGTGGCACTTAATTAGCTTTTTGACCACAAGCTAATTAGCCATTTGTATACATGCGACACATCAGAGCGTAAACTATAAGCAGAAGCGAAAGACCGGTTGAACGTAAATTAAATTTGTTCAATGAACTGCATTAAATATCAAATTAACTCACAATGAATGTAATACGTCTGCCGCTGGCACTTTGGCCAAATGTGTTTATTCACATTTTACAATGCATTAATTAAGAGTAATTTAATTACAATTATAATGATCCAACCACATATCATTTCATTACAGGGTAGCAAGAGTACTCTTAAAGTTCCAGATTTGTAAGTACCCTTTAGTTCGGCTCAGACCTAATTCATAGATGAATCAGCCCTGAAATGGAAGAGCTGGTACTAAATCCATGGCATCCTTTAAATGAGTTTCAGCTATGGATTTAACACAGACATGTCCTACTACGTCATGACCTTAGCTGATCTTAGGCATGATTTCAGTGGTGAACTCATGGGTGAGTTTCATGGGAAGTTCATAAACATGCCGGAATTCAGACATGAAAATTTCAGTTATTCCTACTGCTCAGGCCTGAATCGGCGCAGAAAAATTCAGTACTGAAGGTAAAAAGTAAAAACACTTAATTGAACGTGCGAATAATTTAAGAAAGTGAATAGCATGTTTTTTTACAAATTGCATACCTAAATCATTTATTCGGGTCGATCAACCACGGTTGTTAAGTGCCGCCTGCTGAACACCCGGCCAATGTACACAGTGTTTCCTGTGGCAATTATTAATTTTATTATCATTTCGCCCGGCGCTTTATTACTCGTTCGATTACAAAAAGTGACAGAGATTCAGAAGCGCAGCCACAAACCGCATCCAAATGCAATCAGATGGGTCCACAATATTCACTTATTACCAGTGCAAGCCAAACTCGATTAATTAACACCATTTGCACATTTAAACCGCATTAAGTTGCCAATAACAATGCATTATTGGCAGCATACGACACGTTCTGTCGCGAAAAAACGCTTGCAGTCGTAGAATTAATCCCTTTACGATGCGAGCAGCTTTGGCCAACATTTAATTTCCATTGTCAGAGCTTCTGTTCTGCACTCTGCGCTAAAGCCGAATCAATCAAGATCGAATTAGCAGCATACTCTGACATCTGCAAGTAGTTCCGCATCAATCAAAGTCACCAAAACGCAACGCTAGTAAATCGATGGGAAATGATTGGTGGCGGAGCAACGCAAATTGGTTTATTGCTGTCGCCACTCAGTTTCCGTTTCGGAGGCAAACACAACGCCCGACCAAGGTCCATGCATAAATTACAAATTAAATGCCTGGCAAACAGCGAAAACCAAACAAAAATACAACAGCAATTTATTCGGGGTTTGGTAATGGAGTCGAATGCTCAGATTACCTGCTAGTGTCTTTTATCTAGCGCAAAACATTCAAATGTTCGTCTGTCGGATAAATAAATAGCATATTAAGAGGTGCTGCAAAGAACATAGATCGATTGATTATAAAATGCAATTACTTGATTGATGGATATTAGAGCCCTGCATGAGATGAATCAAAGTTCCCCTTGACTTACTTACTGATTTGATCTATCTATGAATTTCTAGTCATAGTTCACAAAATTATTGACTCATTGAATTATAGCTCATGACATGAGGCATGAGCTATAGCTCATGACATGAGGCATGAGCTATATGATCTGTTTGAAATAGTTCAGCTCAGCTCAGCTCATGCTCAACTCAAATAGCTCATAGGGTTCAATGTCAATATGAACAGCTCAGAGCCTTAATGTCATAAGTTTCTGGACTTGTTTTTATTAAAAATTCTAATTTTATTGCAAAATCAAGAACTATTAATAAGAAAGAAAGTCGGTCAAGCCTGACTATAAGATACTCTGTACCAACGAAATTATACGCTCAGCATAAACTTTGATGCTGCAGTAGCAGCTGAAAGCAGCGGTGCTACAGCGCTGCAGCAGCGAAAAGTCTTTTGATCATAACTCGAAAACCGTTTATTAGATCTTCACCATTCCTTTGGCGGATCGATAAGTTACCTGATTACCAAATACGTCCAGAAGGAACAAACCGTCTATCTTTTAAACTGTGGGAGATATGACGTTTTTTCCAAATGGCGGGGGAGTGAGAAGCATATGTCCCATACATGTCAAACCTCTATCTCTTACCATCTCTGAGATCTGTGCGTTCATACGGACAGACAGACATGACAGACATGACTCGGCTGTTGATGCTGATCAACAATATATATACTTTATGGGGTCGCAGATGCTTCCTTCTGGCTGTTACATACTTTTGCAAAAACTTAATATACTCTATGTACCCAAGGTACAGAGTATAAAAAGCATAAATAAGAAATGGAGCAATATTTTGAATAATGAGACTGCACTGGACTTAAACCAATCTATAACTTACTACATTAAATGGTGGTTTAATTTATAGCACGTTTAAACGATTAGTCGATTGCCGAAAAAATGGTTGGACCCCACAGATAACTCTACTAATTCAATGTTTTCCTTAATTCAAAAATAGTCCTCATCGAATTCCACCGAGTCTTCAGAGACAATCTCAGAAAGCATCAAAAGGTAGTTTATTTCAGGAGAACTCAAGATTTGCCAAAAGCGCGGAAGAAGTAAGGGAAGGTCGCAAACTTTTTTGGCTGCAGAAAGTGCTGCAGTGTTCTTTATATCTGCTGTCAAGGTTTTTATACATGGGGGAGTTAGGTATGGGGTAGTCTACGCATCGACTGGAAGCCAAGAAGGCTGTATCAGGAGCATAAGTGGAGGTGTTTTAGGGGTCTGAAACCAGCAAGTCGGCGGTGTGCAGTTTCTACATAACTTGGCCAATTAAACTTCCTTGGAAGCATATATATTTAACTCGTATCTAAGCTCGACCATGAAGCAGCGTTCTTCGAGGATGTAGCGAAGTATATAGTAACATCATTTTTTTGTGTTGACTTAATTTTTGACTTGATATGATCTAATGAACCACTGGAGCACAGATTGGAGCTTGATCTATTTGGAGCTTGATCTATTTGGAGCTTGATCTGTTTGGAGCTTGATCTGTTTGGAGTCATTATAAATTTGAGCTGACTAACTCGAATCAAAATATTTTCAGACTTGATTTACTTGAACCTTTTTACTTTACCTTTTTTTTCTAAACATGAATCAAAGGGCACTTTGATTCCACTCATGCAGGGCTCTAATGGATATATAGTAGTCGTTTACAAGGAGTAAAAACATTAACGGGCCTAGGAAACCACTTTGTGGTACACCTTTTGACAGTTAGTCTGGTTAGTTGCCATTTTCTTTATAATAATAATAACAAGTAAGAAAGTCGGTCAAGCCCAACTTTAACATACTCTGTACCTTCAAAAGCAGTTACAGTTACAGCAGTTATAACAGTTATGAAAAAAAATTTCAATTTTTAAATACAAATTTTTGTACCGACTGGATCTGGATCACTGGTTTCCGGTCCTGGGACTGGATCTGGACCCCTGAACCTCAAATTTTTTTAAATGTTCTCATAAACTGAACATTTCAACTCACATCAAAATTTTGCGTTCTCAAAAAGGTCTTGAAGTGAGAAATTGTTCTTGAAGTGATAAAATCCGATTATGATTAGTTTTTGACACCGAATGTTCTCACTTTGAGTCCAATGTTCTCGGTTTTTTCCCTCTGTGCATTTGATCTATGGGTATGGTATGTACGCATACGGGCAAATATGTGTTTATGTGCTGGTGCTTTAAGTGGTATAGCCATGAGAACGTGATTTTTTAGAACCAAAATCTATTTTATAGGGGGGTACTGAGTTCCATTGAAATCCGAAGTTTTTCGGCTTTCAGATTTTCTCATGCCTTACTTATGCTCATCCGTGAGTAAAAACGGGAAATAAGTGCTTCTGGCATGCTTCCATGTCCGACTACGTGTGTATACATACCCATACAGACCCGTAGATCTCATATATGTAAAAATATTTCTTATAGGTCGGTTGGGTATAAACATGTTGCAGCAATATAGGTGGGGCGGCGTCAGTGTGATGCGTACTTTTGCCAAAAGCTTACGCTTCAAGAGTACGCGCAACACTGAACGTGAAGGCACTTTGCAGAGAACTCACACTGACGCCGCCTTACCTTTATTGTTGTATCATGAGTAAAAAGATATTTGAGCTTAATTTTTATTTTTTATTTAAATTTTTTTGTGATTATTAGTATTTAAGAAAAAAGTAATTTTTATGGTAAAATTTTTAAATATAAATTTAGGGTAATTTTTTGCTTTTAAAATTAAAAAGAATATTTTTTTTTTTATGTTATAACAGTTACGGCAAGCACAAAATCTGGTCGGATACAAGCAGACAAACGTTCTTGACATTGAGCTTGATGGCAAGGTAAGTGCGGGCGGCCACATGCGGAGAGCGCGAGCAACAAATGAGAATAATTCTCTCTCTCGTTCTCAGCATTGCCAATGGCTGTTGCCTAAAATGTATACTGAGAATTCATCGCTGCTTTGGCAAACGCGTTGTGGCGGGTGTCGGCTGAGATGTCGGTGTCAGTGAGTGCTGCAGTCTTCGAGGCCCCGAGTTCGAGTCCCAGTTGAGGTAAGTAAATTAATCAAGACTATTTATTCGTGATATAAATCAGACTAAACTTAAAACCAAGCATTTTCGTGCTCGGAAGTCCGTGCTTAGTTTTAGTAGTTTCATCTTGGAACTAAGCATTATCGTTATTACCGTACTTTTGATATCAAATCTTTATGATATAAAGCACGATCTTCTTGATTTTATCACTAAGTGCAACTACATAGATATTACGAAGAGAAGAAGGAATCCTCTGAACATATGCGAGCACACTGCTATCCGAAGCGCAGTGTTGACAGACTTGGCCTGCAATCAACAAGGTTAGTAACCCAGGATGCAAGCCAACAGCAAATATAATCAAAGGTACGAAACGTCAGATCTCCCACAAGTTAATAGAAGGTTTCTACCTTCTGAGAGTATGTAGTAATCAGTATTATTTATCGACTCGCAGATGGAATGGTGAGGATCGGATGAGCATAAGTCGAGTTATATATATACATGTTTGATGGGCAGCACTGGCTGAAACAGCGATAGGCAGCACTTAAATCACCTTCACACTTTGTGTGTTTAATTAAAACGATGAATTCTCAGTATACATTTTAGGCAACAGCCATTGGCAATGCTGAGAACGAGAGAGAGAATTGTTCTCATTTGTTGCTCGCGCTCTCCGCATGTGGCCGCCCGCACTTACCTTGCCATCAAGCTCAATGTCAAGAACGTTTGTCTGCTTGTATTCGACCAGATTTTGTGCTTGCCGATTTGTGCTACCATTTCCTGGGTGTAAGCATTCGCAATTTTGCAAGTGCTTGCACTACCTTGTATTCTTCATAACATGATTTACGACCACCTTATAGTGCTCTGGGAAAAACGGTCGGATATTTTAATATTAATATTTTTTTTTCACCTCAGATATAAATTTCGTAAGTCTAGAGTGTACACTTTAATTTAATACATAACATTTTATTTGTCATTTTGCAAGGAATCCAAGAATATTAGGTTTTGTTCGGAATGACTATGAAGCATATAAATTTGTATTTGCAAGGGCGCAGCCAGCTTTCGGCGAAGGGGGGGCAAAACAATTTTTCCAGCCCTTAAAACTCCAAAAACTTCCAAAAAGTAACCGTAAATTTTTACAAGCCAATTGAAATTATTTAAGGGGGGGGGGGCACGGCTCCCCCTGTCCCCCCCCCTGGCTACGCCCTTGTGTATTTGTATTTGTATTTTCTCTATGTGGGACTCAAACTCGGGGCCTTTGGAGTTGAACACGATTGCAATTGCCGTCTATACCAGTTAAGCTATAGCACACGCTGGTTGCTACACGGCTTGAATACCATTTATCTTGACGGGCTTAAAAGTATTCACCAATATGTTTCTGGCATTTTGCATAAATACGTCCGAAAACACTAAGAACGTAAGTTAAAGTCGGCCCTGCCCAACTTCGATATACTGGTTAGTCAGGGGAATTAGTGCTTAATAACCTCTCCCTATGTTAATTAACAGAGCATTAACATTACTTTGAATATTTTAACATTACGTTAGCAAACAGCGAATGCAGCACAAAGAAGTATGCAATGTTTTTTATAAATTTTATAACTCTGCCATTTATAATCCTATCTTTTTGAGAATTTCAGATTGTGGATATTGGGCACATTAGTGGAATATATGATATATGATATGCAGGGGCGGGGGCACAAATTGAAAAAAAATAAACTTGATCTGCGTGCAGACAATAGAATCCTACATTTAAACTTTGGATGCTTTAGGTCTTGTAGTCTCTGAGTTCTAGGTGTTCACACAGCCAGACGGACACTGCTATATCGACTCGGCTGTTGATGCTGAACAAGAATATACACTCATAAAACATTCGCCCTGAAAACTAGAAATTCTCCTATGAAATCAGTCGTAAGGCGATTCACCATAAAATTAAGAAAATTATTTTCTCATTTATGGAAATTTTTCAAAGTTTCAGAAAAATTTTACATAAATGAGAAAAAGTCTTCTTAATTTTAGGGCGAATCGATAAAGGACGGATTTTCTAGTTTTCAGGGCGATTTTTTTTTATGAGTGTATATACCTCATGGGGTCTTCGACCTTCCTTCTGCCTGTGACATACATTTGCACTACCTCAGTAAACCCTTTTTACTCTTCAAGTAACGGGTATAAGAATCCGACCGATAATTACGGGTATCCAAAATTAGCCATGTAAATTTGTTTTTGATCAATTCAATGTGCTTTTTATTTATTACATACATTTATTTAATTCGAATAAATAAGAAGTAAAATTATTGAATGTGAAAGACGTATATTTATGTTCAAGACCATTCAAAATTTTAATGATTTCGTGCAACTTTCATTATCTTTCAATAAGCATTTGGAAAGCTGAATCAAAAACATCGTCGAAAATATTAGCAAGATGGCCGAACGCTTTTGCTGTGCCACTTCACATCTCAACATACAACAACTTTTCTTTAGCTTTGTCCAATGTAAAGAACCTTTAACCAAAGTATTTGACCTTAGTTTTTCCTTGATTGGGCATTCTTCGTGAAAAAGTAATGTATCCTCCCGAACCTTTATGCTGCAAAGCTTGAAATCAAGGTCCTGAACATTGAGCTGAAACATTTGCCGCTGCGCATCATCCATTGTAGAGACTTGTGCGGCGTCTATTATAGTCTTGAGTCTAGAAGTCTATGGTATAATTATTTAATTTAATTTTATTTAAGGTAAATATTAGAAATATCTGTCCAGGAATGGGTAAGCCGGCTGATGGTGTGTTTAACAAGTTTCTCTATAAAGTGGCCCTTTGGCTTTCAGCATTGCCCCACACCTCAGCAGCATAGTATTACTGAACTTACATTTCACTGCTTGGAATACTAATCTCATTTGTCTATGGTACGCTGGATTGCTTAGGAACTTTCGGCCTGTAGTATCCCAAATATGCTCCTGCCCAGCCATTATCACAGGGTATCAGGATTAGGCACGTTCAACAATCAAGGACAACACAAAATTTGCATTTGACAATCGTAATCGCTGAAACCGTAAACGGTGACGCCAACGATGACAGAAGTGAGTAAGCGTCACTGCGTCGACAGCGAATGCTGCCCGGTCCAGCCAGGCCAACTGCCAGCAATGCACTTGCTGATCCATCGGTTTTTACACATGATAGACTCCGCCCACGAAGTCTAACTGGACGCCAACGCTGCAGGTGAAGAAAAAGTTTCAATTTGCGTGACCGCCAAGTGTGGGTCTGGGCCGGGTGAAAATCAATGAACTCATGAATCGAGCGAGGATATTTTTGGAACCGAATGGCAAACAGTAACCAAAGTCATCTGCAGCCGCCTAATGACTATGAGCTGCTAATTCTGTCGATTTTCGCCTGCGGTCAGTCTGAATTTGCGGTGTGCGTTGCGTGTGCTGGTGTTTGTCCCATGAAGTGCAAATTTACTGTGCGCTGCGTCGTTTGCATTCTGCACTTTTCACCCTTGACCCGCTGACCAGTCATTTGCAGACGGTTTCAATGGCTGACAAAATTCTATTCTATTAGCCTTTATGTACTTTACTTTTATAATTGAATACTCGGCGGAGGCAGCTTTGTGGTTTTTTGCCGCACGAAAATTAAATGAAGCATCCAAGGCATTAAAACAAAGGCCAAACAAGCTTAAGTACGTACAAAAACAACATCAGCGAAACGAGGTTAAACAAGTTAAGCACTCGAGGATGGAGGTGGCATCAACGTGACGGTAACTGGAATCCGGCTTTTTTTTTTATTTGTGCCCGGCGCAAAATTTTACGAGTTTAATGAAACCTGAAGAGGTAAACACGGTTAACGATTCGCTGGGGAACGGTCCGAGCCAGTGGGGATGTGTGTGGAAGTGTAATTACACATTTCAACATCAACTGCTGACCGTGGCGGTTAATTGCATCAAAATTCTCGACAGTTCCACTGGTTTCTCGTGTGCTTTTCGATGTGCCCTGGGCAATTTGAACTATCTGAAGCATGAAAAACAAAATGGGTATGGACCATTTAAGCACCGAATTGAAACCAGTTGGGCTAAGCGCTCGATTTACTTGGGTGTCTTTAACAGCACTTCTTGTTTGAAAATAGACAACTGTTGGTATTTCAGATGGATAATACCAGCGCTGCGAAAAGGGAATAAAAAAAAAATGTAGTGACAATTTCATACAGATTTTTTAACTTCTATCTTAAAAAAAATAGGTATCGACTTCTTGCCAGTAACAAGAAGTATGAAAAATGGCATTCTGTTGGGAACCACATTTTATAAAGTCCGACTGGGTTGGCTCTCGCAATAATTTTAACCTTAACAGCCAACTAGCCAACATTAGGAATTATGTTACTAGCAGCTTAATAAACTTCTATTGATCATTAGGCCAAGTTTGTATAACACTGTGCCAGTCAAATTGTTAATTGTAAACCAAGAGAGAATGTTTTGAAAATGCAAAAGCCGAAGTAGCACAATTTTGAGGACTGCAGAGTGCCTGAAATTTTAATCCGAAGGTTTTTTTCCGATCGGACGGATCGGTTATAAAGTAGACGTACAAAATAGTGTCGCAAATCGAGCCTAGTTATACTCTGTACCGAAGGTACATAGAGTATTATAAGTTTGTGCAAAAGTATGTAACATCCAGAAGTAAGCATCTCCGACCCCATAAAGTATATATATTCTTGATCAGCATCAACAGCCGAGTCGATATAGCCATGTCCGTCTGTCCGTCCGTATGTCCGTATGTCCGTCTGTCTGTCTGTCTGTCCGTATGAACGCACAGATCTCAGAGATGGTAAGAGATAGAGGTTTGACATGTATGGGACATATGCTTCTTATGTCTGCAGGCAGATCAAGTTTATTTTCAATTTTGGCCACGCCCCCTCCCGCCCCCGCAATTTAGAAAAAAGTCATATCTCCCACAGTTTTGAAGATATATGGCTTGTTCCTTCTGGAAATATTTAGTTATTAGGATAACTTATAGATCCGCCAAAGGAATGAAGTAGATCGGATGAACGGGTTTCGAGTTATGATCAAAAGACAAATTTTCTTGGTACAGAGTATGTTATAGTCGGGCTTGACCGAGTTTCTTTCTTGTTATACTCTGTACCGAAGGTACATAGAGTATTATAAGTTTGTGCAAAAGTATGTAACAGGCAGAAGGAAGCATCTCCGACCCCATAAAGTATATATATTCTTGATCAGCATCAACAGTCGAGTCGATATAGCCATGTCCGTCTGTCCGTCTGTCTGTCTGTCTGTCCGTATGAACGCACAGATCTCAGAGATGGTAAGAGATAGAGGTTTGACATGTATGGGACATATGCTTCTTATGTCTGCAGGCAGATCAAGTTTATTTTCAATTTTGGCCACGCCCCCTCCCGCCCCCGCAATTTAGAAAAAACGTCATATCTCCCACAGTTTTGAAGATAGATGGCTTGTTCCTTCTGGACATATTTAGTTATTAGGATAACTTATCGATCCGCCAAAGGAATGTAGAAGATCGGATGAATGGTTTTCGAATTATGATCAAAAGACAAATTTTCTTGGTACAGAGTATGTTATAGTCGGGCTTGACCGACTTTCTTTCTTGTTTTGTTAATCGCTTTGTTAAATTGCTTAAAGACCACAATATCGAAGCGAGTTGGTTAGATCGGTTATTTGGCAGCTTTATATAATAAGGGTCCAAAACGATCGAATCTTGGTGATTAGTCTTCGGGGCCCAAAACAGCGAACAAATCAAAATGGCGTACATATTAATAGTTGGAGTTTATGCCAAAAAAAAATCGACTTAGCGACCATAGTGCTTTGATAAGTTTTGATTCGACCCGCGCATCGCGTAGCTCCAATACACAGAAAAAAATAACGAGATAAAATCAAGCTCAACAAATTGGATTTTATCTCGACCTTCGGATTGAAGTTTTAAGCAAGAGTCGTGCTGTATCCGAGATATACGAGATCAAGTCAATTCAATTCGTACTTCAAATAAGAAAATCCGGGATTGACCGACTTCTGACATAGTTTGGGATTGATTTATGATGATGTAGTTTGGGTTGCAGCCCTAGTAACAGGTGATTATTCTGAAATGGTGTGCAACAGGGAAGCTTAAGCAGGTGAGTTTTGCAGGTTCAGGAAGGCAGTTCACCCATAAGAATTATGTCTTGTGAGTATTTAGCTTATGAACAGACTGTGTAGTGTTCTTGTGGGATGCAAAAGCCATCCTGTACCACCCTGAAGGTCTTTTTGCTTGGAAATGATTCTGATTTTCAACAAATGAAACGCTGTTCAATGCCTGTGGAATGTCTACCTAATCTGCCACAATGTACTTATTAGCGTGACGTCCATCTAGGACACAGTTGCTCGGGCGTGCCATGTTTCAAACTATTACTCTGAAATTGAACGTTTTAATTCAGTTTTGACAGGAACCTTTGCAGGACACACCTTTCTAACAGTTGGCCAAATGCTTAAGAGTCGATATGATGTTGATTTTGATGATTGGATAGCTCTGCTGGCTTAAGCAGCATCAAGAAGTTGCAGGGTAATAGTAGTGACGCAGCGCCGCTGCAATAAATGCCGGTATTGCCAGGAATCTATGCACGATACTCTCTTCCAACTTGGGGTGCCGGATATTTCAAAAATATCTATATCGATATTTTTGACGATATTGAAAAAGTATCATTTCGATATAAATATTTTAGGGCAAAAAATATCGATAATATCGATATTTTCGATATTTTCACAAAAAGAGTCTAAATGGCTAAGTGTCTTTA
>JAWNNO010003588.1:0-11208 GCA_035044985.1 Lordiphosa fenestrarum
TTAGTTGTAAAGCAACTAGAATTTAACTGTTAACAAAAAAGCTAGATTCGGATGAGTTGGCCAAATGAGCAGCGACATTAACACGCGCCGAGTCAAAACTAACTCGAGTGCAGAAGAGATTAGTGGAAATAAATCCAAAGTGTAGAAAAACAAGGATTAAATCAAAGTTAATGCCAAAATGTGAATTTGAAAAAGTTTGTATCAAGACAATGCATGCATTGAGAATGGAGGTTGTGTAAAGACTTGTGAAATAAAACATACATAACTGTAAGTCCCAACACTTACAGTTTAGGTTGCCAACTGGTATTAAACTGGTTAGAAATGGCTGCTGCAGAGGACAATTGGTTTTAAACTGGTTGCAAATGGCTACCGGCTAAAATGGACGACTTCGATACATTGATTTGGATACGATGTGCAACCAGTTGTCAGTTTTTAGAGACTGGTATACTTCTGGTATTAAACTAGACACTTTCTCTGCAGGGTAGTAAGCAGAGAGTTTCGGTTTGGTTTTTAATTTTTGAAATTCCCAAGCACTTATGACATTGCTGGCATGGAGAGATGGCTGTTGGACTGACTGTTGACAGGCAAACACTACTTCTGCGCTGAATATTTGTTTGTGCCCAAAGCCGGCTTAAGTTTCCTACATCGTTTGACAATACATTTTTAATGTTTTTGTTTTATTTTTTGAGATTTTCATTTGCTTATTGAATTAAGTTACCCTTGGTTTAAATTATTACAGTTTACTGTTACTACTTATAGCTAACTTATACTGTAGGGAGATTTATGCATGCGCTTGTTTCATCATATGTGTTTAGAGTTTGCTTTTGTGTGTGCCTAGAAAAAGGGGTTTTTATTTTAGGGTAATGGTTTTCTAGTGTAATTTCTAGTTGCAGGTATGCTACATCCTACGATTTGCCAGGTCAGCTGTGTAAATCCTTAGGAGGCTTCTCCTTGCCCTGATCCCATTTGATCCTGTGCGTTTTTTTTTTATCAAAATAACGGCAATTTTAATTGTTTTTCAATGGAATATGGGCGCCTTTACTTTTGAACCTGTCTAGCTTTTCGTTCGAAAATGAACGATCTTAGGATTGATTCTAATGTGCTCTTGATTCAAGAGAATTTTTACTTGATTGGAGAGTGATTGAACTTGGTTCAAGAATTAAAGTTCTTGGATCAAGAAAAATGGATCAAATATCCCGAATGCAATTTTAAACCACATTGTTCGACCTTCATCAACGTTATGGTGTTGTGTTAGTAACATTTTGTGCTCAATTTGGGAATATTTTGGGGTAATTTCGGAAAATTTGTTTTTCTTTTAGAATTGTTGTGGTTGCGTCTTATGATCACTATGTGCTAATATGTGCTAGTAATGTGGGAATATTTTGGTAAAAGTTATGGAACAACTCGGGGTCAACTCAGGCTTGAGAACATCGCGGTCTCATACTGAAGCACAATATGTTTCATTTTCGAACATTTTCCGGATTTCTTGGTAACTGATTTTAAGACTTTTATGATACTCAAAATATCAATTTAGCCCAAGGTTAATTTAATTTTAAGTTAATTCTCTTTTGAGTGGCTTTATTTTATAGATATCGGCCCGTATGGCAATATATAACTTAATCGGAGCTATTTTTGAAAGTACTCCGGTTTGGTTTGGAACATCATAGAGCTTCGCTTGCTCGAACTGTGAACGTTTTAAGTCATCCACAATATAATATAATTTTATCACTAAATGTATTCTTAAATATTCTTAATTTATGCATAACTTTCCTTGTCTTGGTTATAAATTTAAAGCAAATCGAAATGCTTTTAAGGCCCTCAATTTCTTGCAAAGTCGCTCCCAATCCCCCAGCAAAATTCAAACAGCCCACAAAATGTCAAATGACAATGGAAGGTCAACGTCTGCCACACAGAAAAAAAAACACAAGAAGAAAAACTAAACAAGAATGAACAGCCAAGGAAAACTACAACAAACACTGAATGAGGGAGAGCCCGTGATATTATAATAATAAAAAAAAAAACGGCAGCAGCAACACAACTGGGAAAGAATATGACAGGCTACTAATGGAGGGCAAAAGAGTTCAGGGAATCTTCATGCTTGCTGGTCATTTGAAATTTTGGCTTCAGGGGCCAATGTTGTGTTGTCTGGGCGTAGTGACTGACCAAAAAGTAGACGTAAATAGATTTGGCAATGGCTCAGACAGGGTCAAATACTTGCTCCTTAAGGACTGAAGGAAGACAAGAGATTATTTTAAATGAGGCAACACCTTTGGCAAGAGAGCTGATTAAATGTGTAACCAGTAAATGAAAATAGAATGCACATTTTTGCCAGTGTTTTTGCGCCTATTGCCTTCATTTAGGATTTATCAATAAATTTTGTTGACAAACTGAAGGCGGCAGTCAAGCGGAGCAAAGTGGAGCCGCCATTGTTGCGCCAGAGATGGTAGGGACATGTTATCTGGAGCAGTTGCAGCTTATTAAACACAATCTATTGATTTTTCTCCTCTCGTCTACTAGACTAAGATGCTGAGGCAGTTTAAGCGATAAACACGACTCGAAAGCATCGTTAGTTATCGCTTCTCTGTGTATTACACATACGACACGTTGCCGTTTTCTGTGATGGAAGGGGGCAAAGTAAACAAGTTTATGATTGAAAACATGAAATGATTGTCAATATATAAATACATTTTATCCCTCGTTAGTCCATGTACGTAGTGTTTGCATGGTATAAGTAAAATTGAATATGCTGACACGTGGTATTCCAAAATATGTAATTCCCATTGGTTGACAAGAAATTAAAAAAATTGTCAAACGACATGTGAAATTTCTTAAATTCTAGTTTCATGGCAGCTGCCGCGAACCCTTTGAACCCCGAGGAGGAAACATCTGCGCCCATAAGCAGAAATGGCACGAAATGTATTGAAATATAATACAGAGTTGTTATAAATTTTATTTTACATAATGGATGACTGTATTTAAGGATTGACTCAAGCCAAAACGAGTGGCTTGAGACTGGAGTCAGTCGGTTTCAGCAGTCAAGAGTACAAGATATACTTAGTTTTGACGCCACAATAATCTTAGATAAACTGTACATTGTTAACTAAATTCTGCCTAAAAAAGTACAGTAGAATGGAATATTCTTGAATCCTAACAGATGACGATTCACATCAATTAGAACTCAAATCCTTTTCTTCTCTTATTGCCAACAAAACTTGAAAGTAATTGATATTTATATCTTAGCTTATGTGGATGATGGCATCATGTTTTAACAGCTGCTCTTACAACACAATCTTTAACCAAAAACACTGAGCCACAACAATCCATCAGAGCAATAGACCAACGATAGCCAGAAACCCTTTTAGTAATTTTATCATGCACAAAATATTAAATTCCTGGGAAAAACGGAAAAGGAATCCCATTTGCGGGAGCTCATCACAAGCAGCTTGTCCTTGAAATTACTAAACACAAAATGAACCAAAAAAGGGAATGTGATGCGTGGGCGAAGCTTAAAGAGCCAAATCGACAAAGAGAAAACATAAAAGAATAAAAGGAGCAACAAGGAAAAAAAGAGACAGACAAACCGAAACACAGATAAACATAAACATGTTGGTTATTGTCTGTATCAACTTCAGCTGCTCCCAGTTTTTGCCTCTTTTCAATCAACAACCAGCACCAATATCAACAACAACAAACAATCTGTTTCACTCCAAAAAGCTTAATCGATTTTCACCAGGTAGAGCCAGCATCATCGTCAGCATCATCCTGGCTCATGGTTTAATATGGATAAATGTTTTTCACAGCCCGCAAACAAGCAAAATCTTTTGTCAAACACACAAATTCACACATGCACGCACAAAGAGAGAAACAAACACAAGCAACTCATTTCACCCACAACTACGGAAGGCATTAAAAAAGTAGTTTGTAATTGTTTTTTAAACCCCTGGAGGATATCATTGAAACGAAATTTCAATTTGCACACACAACGTCAGTGAAAAGTGGTTAAGAGTTATTGCTGTTCTGTATAAATATTTTGATTAATTTTGCTTAACCAAACAATGCTCTTTGAAAGGAAGCAAAGCTATCCAGAATGATTAATTGGAATTCGAGGAACTTCGACGCTAGGATTGAGGGATATTTCCAAAAAATATATGCATTGATAGTTTTGACGACCGGTTTGAACCGGTGTTCCTGTACTTATCTTACCTAAGGTTGTCTTGTTTATTGGAGTATTTCTTAGCACGACAATAATTATTCTTATAAGTTATTGTGCTAGTAACTACTATAACAGTTTAAAAATCATATTATACATTTAACGGAAGAGAAATCGCATTTTAAATTAAGTTAATACATTTGAAGCTTGGCTCACGGAATCTAAGATCTTAAAGCAATTTACTTTTAAAAATTTTGACATATATTTGATGAGAAGGAAGCTATTAAAAACATCAAACAATACCTGAATGGACTGGATGGAATGGACTTACAAAATTTCCTGGACTTTAATTAGCCTAACCTGGCCTAACCTTTAATGCGTGAATTTGTTTTGAAAAACTATTTTTTGTCGGGTCAATAAATTGTGATAGTTTTATATAACTGGCTAAAGTGTTTCTTCAAACCGAACCGAAGTGGACGGGTTCGTTTCAGTATAATAACTACTTAAAAGGACTCATCTGGGTCAAGCTTAATAGTTTCAGAAAGCCGAGCAGCCTTGTCAAATTTAGATTAAAATATGTATTTTATTTCATCTATAACAAAGGAGTTCAAACTTGTCCATGAATTTACTTTAAAGAATACTGGGATAAGTGTAAATTTGCAATGAAATTGTTTGAAAATGTTAATGATTTAAAGCATTCAGGTGCATTCAGTCTTCATATGTAAATGTAGCTTACAAAATCATCATATCATCAATAGTAGTTCAATTTGTTGAATATAGCGATGTGTTTACAGTTAAAATTCGAAATCCTGATGCAAAAATATCGACACTAAATATCACCAAAAAATATTCGATATCCTCGAAAAAATATTTGATAACGACACATCGTATTTATGGACCAAAATATTGAAATAACTATTTATAGTTATCATTTCCGGCATTCCTATAAAATGCTACTCAGCAAAGTCATAGAAACCTTGTGAATCGGCAAAGTGGCTTTTTGACAAGATTTTTGAAACTACATATTTTTTCTAAATGAAAAGATAGAAGTTGGAAAGGTGGTCACAGTAATACCTATACTTATCAAAACTTCGGTTACATTCTTTACTTAACATCTGTTCATAAAAACAACGATTTATACAACATTTTAAAAAAATTAGGTTGAATAGCTATGGTGTTCGCAGGATTTTTGCACAGGAAGTGGAGATCTTAAAAAAAGATTCTATAGTCACTTCTTCCTTAGTCTAGTATTTAGCACACAGAAAAACATAGAAAAATGATTAGGGGCTCAATTAGATACTTGAAAATTTTCTTTTTGAAAATATATCAAACTGATATTGTCGAGCATATATTATCAAGATTTTAAGATCAAATTCATATTATATAATGTCATTTTGTCACAAAATATTTAGGAAATGACAGGTTAATCATCCTATACAACTTACACTTAACTCTGCTTTTTTATGGATTAGTATTAAATAAATACAAGGTTGTCCATATTCGACGGACCCATCTGGCAACGTCATAACTTTTGACAGAGATGTCAAATCGCTTAATGACATACCGCGTTTGAAGCGTCAGTCCAAGCAGATTTTTACCATGGAACAGTACACGCCACGCGAGCGCTCTGAAATAGTTGAAATTTACATTCAACAGAACAAGTCAAGTGTGAAAACTCAACGTGCTTTTAAAAAATTAAAATTTCACATTGAATGGGACCGTAAATAAGCAAAATTGCCGTATTTACGCCACTGAAAATCCTCAGGAGATTCAAGAAGTGCCTCTTCATGACGAAAAAGTCACAGTTTGGTGCGGCGTTAGTGCGAAAACGGTCATTGGGCCGTTTTTCTTCCAAAATGAAAATGGCCATGCTGTTACCATCAACCAGGAGCGTTATCGCGACATGATGACCAACTTTGTGATGCCAATTATTCGTCGAAAGCGTATGAGGCAGTTCTGGTTTCAACAAGACGGCGCTCCACGCACACAAGTCGCATAACAATCGATTTTCTGAAGAAATTGTTTCCGGGCCGTTTTGATGTCGACAAGTGGTGATTTGGACTGGCCACCGCGTTCGCCCGATTTGACGCCGCCTGACTTCTTCTTGTGGGGATATTTGAAGTCAAAGGTTTACGTTAACAAGCCAAGGACCGTAGAAGAGCTCAAGGACAACATTCGTGAAGAAATAGCCGCTATTCCGGCCGAAATGTTGGCGAAAACGATGGAAAATGCTGCAAAAAGGGCACAATACGCCATCAACGCCAGAGGCGGCCATTTGAGAGATATCATATTCAAAAATTGATGTAAACAAATCTACTTGGAACAAATTAAATGATTAAGATTGCCAACCGCCAAATTTTTATTTTTTTCTTTGATTTTTTTAAAAAAAACATGGGTCCGTCGAATATGTATATAGTATAGTATAGTTTTAGGGAATCAGAAAACTTCAAGTTAATAACTTTAATTATTTATTTACTTTACCTCTCCTTGACTGGGGATCGAACTAATGACCTCTTTCACTTAAAACGAATAGAATGGCGTCTTTTATAACAAATTGAGGAAAGTTAACTTCGGCTCGGCCGAAGCTCGTATACCCTTGCAGCATGTTTTCTAACAAATTTGAAGGACATATCTACTTTTCTGACTCTACTTTTGTATGACAGCTATACTATATAGATGTCCGATTTCAACCAAATTTTGCAGAATTACGGAGAAGCATAGAAAACTAGTAAATAGTGAGTTTGGAAACGATTGCATACTAAACAAAAAAGTTTTTTCCCTAACTGTCGACCGACAGTTCCTATGGCAGCTATATGTTATAGTAGTTCGCGCAAAGTTTATTGGCGATAGAAACAGACTGACAGACGGACAGACTGAAAGACGGACATGGCTGTATCGACTCAGCTCGGCATGCTGATCAAGAATATATATACTTTATGTGGTCGGAAATGCTTCCTTCTATGCGTTACAATCATCTGGACAATTTCAATATACCCTCTGCAAGGGAATAAAAATTATGTTTGCCAAAATATGAAATTGACTAGGTAGCCTAGATCAAATAATTATTAATATTTTATTTTCTCTGTGCATTCAAATATATGTAAGAGGGAGCTGCGACCTGCACTGGTGGGAGGTGTACGGTTTTCTCTTAGTTTTGTAACTTTGCAAACTAAATGACTAAAAGCTTTAACCCCCTTTGAGATGTTACATATTTAGCTCAAAATTCAAATTTCTGTAAAAAAATCTTTAGAATTAACAGAACAGCAATGAATATTCCAGAGAATTTAACAAACTTTGTGATTTTCCGGACCGTTTGATTTACATCAACAGTCTACTTACCCGACTGACCGATGATCGAATCTCATCTATATATTTAGCAAATTCCGCAATTTTCTCAACAAAAGTCCTAAATATTTGTCGCCGCTGTGACGCCCTTTTAGTAACAGCCTGTCTCAGAGCTTCTGATGCCAGTGCTAACTCAGTAGATGTTTAGGATGCAATGTGCATAGGAAAATGAGGGCGTCGATTGCTCACCTGCTGCTGCCTTTCAGCAGATCATAACCTGTCCTGCTCCTTAATTGTGCGAAGAGAACTTCATGAAGCAAACTTCACAGTGTTAACACGTACCTAGTTTATTTGTGCATTTTATTTCGAAATCAGTGGTTATTTCTATTCCTATCCTACCCTATTGCTATAAAAATAACCAAAAATAAGAATGCAAGTTTTAATTTCAGCGCAATTATGGTAATTAAACAGTCCTCATTGCAAAGCTCGCCAAATAACATAGCACTTCAGAATGTCTACTTAAATGTTTAACTTAATCCTTTATCGAACGCCTCCAATTTCTTTGTGATTGATATTCAAATTTTATGAGAGTATTAAAACTTCGTTTACTCATTTTCTTTAATATACATTTTCGCATTTCATTTCCCTTTGTGTTCAATTTTTGCCGGGAGTTTTCGATTTCAAGTGCTGCTCGTTCTCAATAAAAGAGAGAAAGAAATATTAATTTGCTTTATTTACTTTTCATTACATCTATGCCTGAGTAGGGTATTGGAGAGGAGGTAGAACGCTTTCTCTTTCCCTCTCCCACAATTCACACATAATTTATGCCTCAAATGGCCACAGAACCAACCACCCCTGATGACCGTAATGAACACCAAATATGCAATTAGCAAAAGTTGAGTTATTTGCCACAAATATTTGTGGACTGTGGCACCAAAGCATGAACAACTACAGAAATGGCCACCATAAAAACCTCTAAGCCTTGCTTGTATTTCCCTCATTGTGTGGGATTCGATTTGCACTTTGCCAATTTGTTTTGTGGATTATGCAATTTGTTTAGTTTAGCTTTTGCATATGTGTGCGTCAGAGAGGACCTACCCGAATGTTTGTTGGTTCCACGATGATAAATTTTATGACCGCACGTAATATGGAAATTAAAAGCGCACTTTCGTACCAGGAACAGGCACCTCCTTCACTTGGTATGTGGAATATGCAAAGCGGGAGAGCATGCACCATTGGTTTAATTACTTTTTTGAGGAAAACCCATAATATAAAGTCACTGGTCAGGGTCTCTTCACGCCTTCCAGAAGGAGTGTACAAGGAAACAACTTTTAGAAAACTGGATGTCTTTTGATAGTTTGTGTTGCAGTTTTGATATTTACTTAAAAATATATCAAGAGGTTCTGACCAAAGTCAAGAACAAGCAGTGGCAATAATAAGTCTAGCAAATATAGAAAGCTTTCTGGCAGAGCTGTAATATAGTCATTACGTTCCGTGTTTAATTACTTTTCTTTCAAATAATCAAGACTATTCAGTTAATGAAAAATCAATACCTTTTACGATTTTTAAGAAATCTTTGATGTAACTTCGAACTACGATTATACAGTACTATAAAATGCAATTACTTTTACAATTACTTTAAAAATTGTGCCTGTAAATGAAGATTATTCAATATTTGTGATTGAGATGAAATCACTAAATGAAGTGGTAAATGGAGCTCAACCAATAAAAAACGGTACGAACGCTTCTTGAGAAGCTATTTCATTCAATATTAAAGAACAGTTGGAAAGATATTTGCTTGATCCGTCAACATATTTCAATATTCTAGAAATATATTCATCGCTAAATGAGATAGCGATCAAGTACTATAAAAAACACAGCGAATGTCGTCAGCCTGAGTTGAAAATATGTTGTATCTCAAGCAACTCCGGAAAATGATTTATAATGAAGACCTATATCATTATGGGTGAATAGCACACTGCTATACTGATCTATTCTGCCGTTCACAGGCCCTTATGACTTTAATTGAAATATGATAAGATGTGGTTTTTTTTTTAGCAATGCCATCAAATTTAAACCATCTAGTTGAGACTGGGGCTTAATTACATACAGTTGGATTAGGATTATGTGTGAGAATCTGAACAAGTAAATAATATCAGTAAAGACCTACGGATACTTGAATAATTCAACACTTTACGCACAGTTATTCAACATCACCCTCTACAGGTACAATTATTCAAGTAATTGTGTAAGTAATTATATTTACAAGTACGATTAGTATAAAATCGTAGTCAGGAATGGCTTTTAAATGTCCATATAATGGTAATCGTAATCGGAATGGTAATAATTTACACCTCAGAAAATTAGGTACACGAACTCTTCTTTGAATGGTTTCCAAATGCGTTTGCGATTCAGAGTTAATAAATGACAGCATTTTAGTTAAAAAACAACAAAACAAACCATATTTGATTATATTTTTTGCCTTGCTTATAACTTATAGCTGTCTTATAAATTTTCAAAATAGTTCTGCAATTGATAAAATTTTAATGGTGTACCTAGAAATAAGTTTTTCTGAAGATGAATAAATGGAAAAATTCAGAATAGTAAGAATTTATATAATGCGAATTATTACTTTGTAATAATTGCCTGTTCGTTTCACACAGAACGCACCGTGAAATAACACCGCCTAGCACGTTTTTTAAAAATATATGAAAAAAATTGTCAATTATCTTCACCCTTCAAATTGCATTTCAATAAGCTTACAAATTTAATAGTATTTCATAGCAATTAACTTGAATTTAAGCGAAGCTACAAAATAGAAAAACCGTCGATCACAGCCGAGTAACTTCACGGCAATTGCGAGGTATGTTTTCAAAACAAATCAAAATGTAAGAGAAAATTGTTGGTGCAACTAAGGCTAGAGAAGCGTATTCTCTCTCTCTCTCTGTCGGCGGAACTGTTCTAATTTCCTTTAAAGAAAAATAAATAAAAAGTAGTAGTAGCAATTAACTCACCTGCCTTAAATTGTTGATAGCAGCTGTAACCGTGGCTGCATTTAAACATACACATAACCAATCGGTACACAAAACACAAGAATCGTCACCCACTACTAAAACTTAGAGAAAATTTCCCAATAATGGTACTATTAGAAAATAATTTCTTTAGATAATTTAGAAATTAGTTTTTTTATACCCTCGCAGAGCGTATATAAAAAAAGTCCAGATGTTTGTAACGCATAGAAGGAAGTATTTCCGACAGCATAAATATATTCTTGATCAGCATGACGATCTGAGTTGATTTAACCTTGTCCGTCTGTTAGTCTGTCCGTCCGTCTGTATCTATGCTATCTCCTCCATCAGTCTTAAAGCTATCGAGACGAAACTTCGCTGCTGACTTGTCGGAACCGGCCGGATCGGATGACTATAACAAATAGTTGCCATAGGAACGATCGGTCGAAAAACTAGTTCTAGAGAGAAAACTTTTTTGTTTTCAATGCAATCGTCTCCAGACTCTAGTTTTCTTAGCTTGGTCAAAATCGCACATCTATATGGTATAGCTGACATACAAAAGTAAGCTTAGAATAATAGTTTTAGTAAAAAAACTTTTTTGTTTTCAACGTAAACCTTCTTAAAACTGGCATATATTTATGTTATAAACTTTCAAGTTTTTTCAAAGTCGTCACTATAGGTTATAGCTGCCAATGGAATGATCGGTCGAGAAACTAGTTTTGGTGAGAAAAACTTTTTTGTTTCCATAGAAAACGCCTTTCCAAA
>JAWNNO010003590.1:0-41357 GCA_035044985.1 Lordiphosa fenestrarum
TGACAGCCTTTGTTTGTCGACTATTAATAAATAAATCAATAAATAAGAATAGAAGTAGCACTATAGCAGTTCTTAGTGTGTCATTAAGTTGAGAACAAACTTCAGGGTGTTAATTCAATTGAAAAAAATCATTTTAAAAAAACAACCACTATAATTCTTAGAAAAACTTGAGTTCTCAACATCGCGACGAACACATAACTTAATCTGCTCAAGACATAAACTTCATACATCTGAAAATTAGTTTGGAATTCATTCTGTTTCGATATGAAACCAGCTACTTAATGACTTAAAATGCATTAGCTGCGCAAATCAATGCTATAATGAACTGAAACTCTCCAAAATCATGCATCATAGTTACATGTAACGAAAAAGTAATTGAAATGGATAAGTAAAGATTTAGTTTGTAGATCTATTATTATATTAATAATGATAAATTAAACTGAGAACAATTTTACAATTTTAATAATAACACAGTTCTTTTAATTCATATCGAAGTGTCTAAGCCCAAAACTGCTTTATTGTCGGCTCCACCGAAGCCCTCATTCTGCTTTCAGAAGGCAAACTTCTCTGCACTAAATCTTTCACTTTCTAGGTATGACTGGTAATTTATTGACCGTCATCAGGATGTTGAGAGTGCAGCTTATTCTTTCTATGACGCTCTCTTTGGCATTTTTAATGAGTCTGTTCCTCGAGTCAATCCTCCTACTTCTTCTCGCTCACCTCTATGGTTCACTCGTCAGTTAACAGGTCTGAAAAATAAAAAGGCGACGCTGTTGAAAAAATATAAGCGCTCGGGATCTCAAGCCGACTTCGGTAAATACGAGGGTGCGAGCTCTGAGTTCGACCAGCATAACCGTGATTGTTATAATAATCACCTACTTAGATGCAAGCAGGACTTTCACAGCGACCCTAAGAAATTCTAAGACATTGTCCGCTCTAAAAGAAACTTTACACAATTTCCTCTTTTAATGCATTCTAACAATGCACATGCAGACAATGATGGTGATATAGCCAGCCTATTTGCCTCTTTTTTCAACTCTGCTACGTCCTAAAGCTGTTTAACCTATCCCTTGCGCTTGGAGACTTTCCCCTATTGTGGAAGGAATCATTTATTATTCCCATTCATAAAAAGGGGTTCAGGTCGGACATAGCTAATTACAGAGGAATCTGTAAGCTTTCTGCCATACCTAAACTCTTTGAACAAATTATTACTTGCCAATTACAACACTTCTGCCAACCCATTCTTTGTCCATCCCAGCACGGTTTTATTCGTCGGCGTTCCGTTTCCACTAACCTACTTGAATTTTCATCAGTAGTACATCAGGAATTTCTAAATCGGAAACAAACTGATGTCGCTTACACGGATTTCACCAAAGCCTTTGATTCAGTCAGTACCTTACTTTTGCATAAGCTTTGCTTAATAGGTCTCCCAAGCAACTTTCTCTGCTGGATTAGATCATACCTTACCAATCGATCCCAGCGTGTGCGTTTTCAGTCTGCTTTATCCGAAACCGTTCACGTCACCTCTGATGTCCCTTGTTACTTAACCTGTTCATCAACGATATTCCTCAAGTGCTTTCTTTTTCAACCGCCCTTATGTACGCTGACGATCTCAAGCTATGTGCCTCATTTAACGATCCAGTTTCTCCATTTCTTTAACAAAGTGATCTAAATTCTCTGAGTGCCTGGTGGCAACTGAATCGTCGTCCCTTTAATATTAGCAAGTGTAATATCATGACGTTTCATAGAACGAAGCCGTATCTGTACGAATATGCTATTAAAAGTGAACCGTTAAATCGCATTCATACAGTCGATGATTTGGGTATATTATTTGGACCCAATCTGAACTTTAACAGCCACATTTTCGTGATCTGCAATGGTCCAAAGAATTTAATGATCCCTATACCACTAAACTCCTTTACACCTCGCTGGTCCGACCAATCTGGAATATTGCTCCTGTCTCTGGTCTCCGCTGTATCTGACTTACCAGGATCAAATAGAATCAGTCTAGAAGCAGTTTCTGCTATTTGCCCTTCGTGACCTAAACTGTGACACCAACAGGCGCTTACCTCCATATGTAAAAAGACTACTTCTAATTGACCTTCCTTCACTAAAGTCCAGGAGAATCTGCCATGCGGTCAGTTTTGTCCACAAGCTTTTGGCGGGTGAGATTGACTACATTTGTCTTTTAAGCCTTATAAATTTGACAGTACCTCCCAGATTAACTCGCCACCTTACTCCACTCTACGTCTCTCCTCGCCTAACTAACTATGCTCATCGAGACCCCCTCCGTTGCCTCTGTCTTGCTTATAATGCATACGATCGCGTGTTTTAAATAGATTACTACGTCTTAAATGAAGAAACGCCTTAATGTCATTCCTTAGTTAATAATTATAATCTCCAGTTAACGTACACTCTGACCACTATTGCTGTGAGTCGGACCATAGCTGGCTTCGGCAAATAAACCAGTCCCACCAGGTCAGAGAACGTTTTACTTGAGCTTTCACTGTTCGTTCGTTACTTTATATTTTATGTTTAACTGAACATTGTTAAATTTATTTCAACTAAATAAATAAAATAAATAAAATTGAGATTTTTCTGAGTATCCAGAGCATTTCACTGAACCATGCTGAACACGTGCTAAACACACAAATGTAACACGCGGTATAAGTAGGTTCAGGTCTCCGGGCTAAAGTCACTACAACATCTTTTAATCCACCCCTCGTCATCGATACGGACGCCAACGCAGACCACACTGTGTGGGGCAGCCCGGACATCAACGACAGAGGTGAGCCTCACTTAAATTGTATCATACAAACCAGTCTATGTGTAGAAAACGTTGGAGACGTACCCACATATGTCGGACCAGCCTCTGCCAACGTCCTAGACTTATCCATGTCCTTAGGGAACAGTACTCAGGCGTCAGAATGGAGAGTTCTTGATAAACCCTCCTTCTCCGACCACAAGTACATCCAGCTCAAGATCCAATTCGACTGTTGTCAAACTAGAAACGTCTATAGGAACCCCACAATACCGACTGGGTGAAGTACCTTAAGACAGTGGAATCAAAACTGCCGACGCCAACGACCATCTGCTCGGTGGGAGATATTAAGAAATCCGCGGAGACGCTCGTTGTCAATCTCATTGAAGCATACAAAACCTAGTGTAAGCTCACAGTTAGAAAAAGGAGAACCAGACCCCCTGGTGGACCCCAGAACTGAAAGAGCAGAGGAAGGTCGTTCAGGAATGCTTCAAACACGCCAAACAAGCGGATGAAGTGATCATCTGGGAGGAGTATAAAATAAGACTTCGCTTATTCAGGAAAAAAGTAAGTAAGGCAAAGCAACATTCGTAGAGAACATTCTGCTCCAGCATAGAGATGGTCTCGGAAGCAGCCAGACTCAGGAAGCTGCTTTCAAAGCAGCCACCTATGCAGAGTCAACTAAAAACAGACGAAGGTCACTGGACAGAAAGCAGCAAGGAAGCTACATGAGCTCTCCTCGATGCGCACTTCCCGGGCTGCACAATGGTCACCGAGCCAGATACACTTCAGGACCTAAACACTCAACAAACTAACATCTCAATCTACTTAGTCACTCCAGGAAAAATTCGATGGGTGATCGACTCGTTCGCGAGCTACAAACTACCCGGACTGGATGGCATAGTTCCCGCCATGCTAAAAACGACCAAAGTTTTAGTTGTACCATGGCTACAGTCCATTTTTGAAGCCTGCATGGGGTGGGGCTATGTACCAATGGCCTGGAGGACAGCACGTGTTGTGTTCCTACCCAAATCGGCGAAATGCAGTCACGTGCAGAAAAAAGAACACAGGCCCATTAGCCTCAATTCGTGCCGGCTTAAAACAATGAATGGAAAAATTACGAGACTTCCACATAAGAGAAGGCATAATCTTGACCTTGGAGAACAACCAACACGCATAAGGGAAATCGAAAAATCGGGAAAAACGAAAGGGAAATCGGTGGAAACTTCGCTACACTCCCTAGTAGCCACCATCGAGAAAGCAATGTACCATAAAGAGTATGCCTTGGGAGCATTCCTTGATATATCCGGGGCATTCAACAACGTCTCCACGGAGGCGATAATACGCAGCCTAAGACCTGTATCAATACATAAGGCTTTGGAATCGTGGATATACAACCTGCTGAGCTGCAGAAGAGTACATGCCGAGTGGGGCACCACAACCATGACGAAGGAGGCAAACGGCGGTACTCCTCAAGGCGGAAGGAACTCCTCAAGGAACCCAGAGGCAAACCCCTGAGTCACATAAGTGGTATTATAACTGAACAAAGAATTAACTGGGCTGAGAAATCCCTGGGTCCAGATAGAATCTTTCCCGCCCAGTTTCAACAATCGCTACCACATTTAATGGAATGGCTCTGAAGAGACTAATATATGCCTTTTTAAGACAATCAATAGACCCATCCACTCTGTCATCTAGTAAGGGAAGGTCAACAGAAACTGCACCCCAATCTCAGGTCTCGAAAGTTGAGAAATCGCTTGAGGCTGAAGAAGCCAGCGGCGCAAATCGAACTTACATAATGGATAACTCTTTCATTACTTTGCCATCAGTATGACGAAATATTCCCTTACAGTCTGGTTTACTTTGCCATATGCATGGCCACTTTGTAGACGAGGTGCACACATCCTGCATTTTAATGCGGTTTGTTTGCAGTCTGTTTACTATCCCTTTATAGAAAAGCATCAGTTGTAGCTCATTACTTTTCCGTCAAGCGTAATGCATACTTTCGACAGAGCACATTTAGGTGTGCGCCGCTGGGAATATGCGCTTAGAGCATTCCTTGACATCGACGATGAATTTAACACATTCCTCCCAATGCTATCACCTCTGCACTGACAAATCTAAATGTGGAGGCACCCCTAGCGGAGTTCATTCAACTCATGCTTACCAGCAGGGTGGTTAACTCACAACTAGGAGAGGCTTGCGCCCGAAAATATGTAAGTAGAGGCACTCTTTTTACTCCAACCAAAACGGAACTCGTTCTTTTCACCCGCAAATATAAAATACCGAACTTAATACCACCACGACTAAACAATAGTTATATTGGAACGAAAATATAACTGAACGCATTAAAAAAGCAAATACTGCACTTTTCTCGTGCAAATGTGCTATTGGCCGCAAATGGGGCTTTTCCCCTGAAATAGTACACTAGCTGTACACAGCCGTGGTACGCCCAATACTACTTTACGGAGTCATCGTTTGGTGGCCGGCTCTTGGTAAACCTTCCGTCCTCAGAACCATTACAAAATTCCAACGTAGTGTGATATGCACACATATAGAGTATTAACTGTACTCAGTATATTTCAACAAATACACATTGTAACACTTAGTTGCAATGTTCAAAGACCCAAGCACATTTCAAGTGCAAAAGTAACACGAGTAGATGTTGGGCATTCCATGCAGAAACGCAGCGTCAGCATATTTGAGCATAGCCAGCGGCGCAGCCATTATATATCATTCTATGTGCGCATGTCATTTCTCTCCAGCACAGAGCTGTTATCAACATTGTTCATTTTATATATACATAACACAGCCGCTCCGCTGCCGGCGTTTCCGAAAGCGTAGCTGCGCGGCATTTAGAATACAGATCAGTTCCAAAAGAAGAGACCAAGAAGCCACACATATAAATGGCAATATTTTAAAGTGATTTTTATAATAAAAACTGAAATACAAAAACCAAACTATTTTTACCAACTTACTGGGCGGAATGAATGAACCTGCAACCTGGTAGCCGTTCCTCCAACAAAATTACTTGCTTGTCCGTTGGAGGATCGGACGACCTTTACATGGCGACCGTGACCTTTGCCCTTTGCCACAACCTTTACATGGCATAAAGGAGCTGGATAATGCAAGACCGGTGCATTGCGCACAACCCCCACAGATGCACTTAACATAATGTTACACCTTATGCCTCTAGATCTATTGGGTAGAGAAATCGCTCCGCTCTCAGGCTGAGAGAATGTGATACCTGGAAAGAAAGTAACTCTGGCCACTCCGCTATACTTCTGCAGCAAGCGGCGACACCACCGATGCTGGACTATTGCACCCTAAGTATAACACATACCATCAGGTATAAAGTCAACATACCAAGTCCACTGGACTGGAACTCAATGCCCCATTGCACACCGAATACCATCAACTTCTACACTGATGGCTCCAAACTGGATGGACGGGTAGGAGGAGGAGTCTTCTGTCTGGAGCTCGGTATCAGAACATCATTTCGACTTCCTGATCATTGTAGTGTTAACCAAGCAGAGGTTGTAGCCATCCAGGCGGCTACCAACCTTCCGAAAAACCTCGAAATAAGAGGAAGAAACGTTTCATTTTCTCAGATAGTCAAGCTGCCTTAAAAGTCCTTGACGGTATCACTTATAATGCCAAGACTCTTACCGAGTGCAGCAGATCTCTTAATGAGATGGCCCAGCACTTTAAAATTAATTTCGTTTGGGTGCCTGGACACTGCAACATTGAAGGCAACGAGATGGCCGACCACCTCGATAAAGTTGACACTACCACCCAGCTCTTACGAGATAAGAACAACATAGGGGTGCCACTGGCGACCTTTAAACTACAAACAAAAGAAACGACCTATCGAATAACCACGAATCGATGGCAAACGACTCACACATGTGAAGTATCTAGGCTAACATGGCCAACTCTTACTCCGTGAAGAAAGAGCGAACATTTCCCTACTAGTCCCTACCTGACTGGACACTGCCTAATTGGAAGACACACCGCAAGGCTCGGTATCAGGCAGAATGACTTCTGCAGAAGCTATAACTCAGCTGATGCAAAAGAGAGGGTACAACACCTCTTTTGTCATTGTCCAGCTCTCAGCAGAAGGCGACTCACGCTTCTGGGTCGTCCTTTCCTAAACGATCTGTCAGACATATCTAATTGCTCAAATTCGGACTACTATCTAAATGGTTTAACGGGAACGACCCTCCCTCTCTGACCACATCGTAGAAAGGGTTATATGGTAACAAAACGGGCCTCCATTGGCCAAAGCGAAGAATGGGATTTTTCCCATTTCAACCATTACAACCTAACCTAACCTAACCTAGGGACAAATTTGTGTCAGATTTGGAAAATTCCCCCCACTCCTTCTTTATCCGCGAAAGTCCGTGAGAGGCGCAATTTTCAAGTAAGAGCCTCGTGGTTTAATATACATCAAGCAAGGCCCAATATCTATCTGTTCTGAATAGTTCAATAAGATAAGAATAAGATGCGCATCGTCAGTTAGAGCTTTTCTAATTTTACTTTTCCATTGCAGCTATACTATATAGATGTTCGATTTCTACCAAACTTGGTGGAATCATGTGAATGCATAGCAAACTAAGAAATACAAAGTATGGAGGCGTTTCTATTGAAAGCAAAAATATCTTTCTCAGTAGAAAAAGTTTTTCGACCGATCATTCCCATGGCAGGAACATGTTACAGTCATCCGATCCTGCCGGTTCCGACAAATGTGCAGCGTACTTGTACCAGAAGACTTCGTGCAAAGTTTGGTCGCAATAGCTTTAAAACTAACGGAGGAGATAGCATAGAAACAAACGGACAGATGGACAAGGCTAAATCAACCCAGCTCGTCATGCTGATCAAGAATATATACAGTTTTTGTGGTGTGAAACACTTCCTTCTATGGGTTACAAACATTTCAACTATTTTAATATACTCTCTGCTGAGCCTAAGGTAACTTTCCTCTATTTTTTCTGTGTAGTCTTAAGGTACTTGCGAAACAAATGTTTTGGGGCAAAAGATGATTTCATAGATTTGGTGGAGAAGACTCCAGGAGTCGATTGGAGGGGTGTATATATATATATTTAGGTTTTCATTGAAGCGTGCTAGTTCGTTGCGCGTATTAACCCTGCTCTTCAGATCTTTGTAGTTTTGCAGTGCTACTGCATTTTTTAACTGATGGGTCCTCCTTGTTTGCATGGCACGAGCAAGTGTTGTGCAGCTCTCCGCATGCTACACAAATAAATCGCAGAGCACAGTCGGCTTTAGTGTGCCCAAGTTCTTGGCAGTTGGTACATTTCTCTTAAACTAATGTGCGGTGTAATAAGAGACAATTACGAAGTAAGCATTGTAGCACCGGTCAAAAGTCGTCGAACGCTTTATAACATTTGGGCATGGAGTTCTCTCTGACTCATGGTGTTGTTGATACTGTTTGCAGCTGCATTTTCATATCTGTGTTTTTATGGAGCACTTTCTTATTATACCCTTGCAGAGGGTATGTTAAAATTTTCCAGATAATGCTGATTTTACTCACAAGGTGGCGTGTTCCCCAAACCTGCTCTCTTTTGAGGAGCCTTATTTTTGACTCTTCAGTAAAATCTTAGAGTGTGCGGACTCTCAGAGATTCTGTTATCTGAGTCGAGAGAGCGAGCCGACTACGAAGTACGTCACCTTGTTAAAAAATTCACTATGACTGCCGGATATTTCAAAAATATCTGTGTCGATATTTTTGACGATATTGAAAAAGGGTTAATTTCAATTATATAAACGGATTAATAAGGTAATTTAGATGTCATTTGGCATGATTTCAATATTACTTTCTAATTCAGTTCAAAATCTAGGCATTAAAGCTCCAAAACACTTCAAAATATCAAGGCGGCAAACCTCTGAAATTCTAGAGAAGATTCGGTCTGGGTGTTTCAACCCGTTGCAAAGTCTAAGGTTCAGTTCTCAGAATGATTCCTTTGGTTATTAAATCTTAAGTTATTAAGATTAGTTATTAAGATTAGATTAATTGCATAATTTTTGCAAGCTGTTAATACCCTAAATGGTCAATGTTGCCATAAATCGATTGCTAGTACAAAACTGCTCATAGTCAGCGCAAAAAGGCTTCGTTAGTAAATCTGAAATCGCAGTTCGGTCTTTTTCTACTTAATGGCCCTATGGCGAGGTTCGAGGGTGCATTTTTAATAAGTACTCCATCTCGCGGTTCTCGGCTAAAGAGTAACATCTCTTAGGCCCATGAAATAGCCAATTATATCATCATAAATTTAGTCTTAATAAAACTCTACCGTGCGGCTTAAAATATATTCAAGATGTTAGGTTTGAGGGTGACGGCTGGGCATTGGACACTGTATGTAACTCGGCTTAAAGCGGTAATACCTAGTGTCTTACACATAGGAAATGCAGTGTCCAGCTAAGGTGATGGCCAACACTACCACAACAGCACAATGTTGGGTAGAGTTGAACCAAAGCAATGGTAAGAGGTGCTGGCAGCAGGCATAAAATGCTATGGGGTGGTTCCCACGAATAAAAATTAACTAATATGGGTTCATTAACAATGGACAACTCAAAGAACTCAGCTCGGGCTCGTACATCAGCCCAAACGTCGGTGGAAGGCGTGACTGTTACCACCGGAGGGCACTGTGGGGAGAGATCCCCATTTCATGTCGCCAGCGGTCACACCTCTGTCGTGTTTGGAGCAGGCCAGGACAGTTGTACAGCTACTGCCGATACGACAAGGACCAAAGAGTGGCGCGGTACTGCAGTCGATACAGACTCGGACTGTGAATCGCATGGAGGTTCAACTAATACAGAGGCGGAAGAAAAGCTGCTGCTATCTCCAGTTCGGGCGGGGTCTAGTACTAAAAATAAGGAAAAACCCACACGAACAAAGGAGGGCATGCGAGCGAACGACCAGTATAAAGTGGCTCTCAAAATCAAGGCGCGACTGAACGGAAGCGGTGAGCTCACCCTAGAGGAGAGAAACAAGCTTGCGTGGGCCGAGCAAAAGATTGCGGAGGGCCGAAAACACTTTGCGGAGAAACCGGCGATGCAAAATACGCCAACAAGATGGAGGAGAGTTTGGCCAACAAGCGGCAGCGCTCAACTGAGCAATCTAAGGCGGAGGCCCCTGCCAGTAAAAAGCCCCGCCAAAGACCGCTGGAACAGGCACAACCCCTCCCCAAAAATACCAGTAAGCCCAAGGAGTCAGCTAGCGACGTCGCAAAACGGCATCTCACCGTAGCTCTCGTCGACAAAAGCAACCTTAACGGTAAGTTGAGCCCCGAACAGTGGAAGCAAGTGGAGGAGAAGCTGTTCAAAGAAATTTTTAAAAGGATGGAGGACCCAGCAGCGCATCCTGTAGCGTTTGACGAAGCAGGCTGGCTGTATGGAATCAAAATCCTAAGATGCAAGGACGACCCCACCCTTAAGTGGGTCACAAGCGTCGTTGCAAACATGGGAAGCCTGTGGGAAAGTGCCCAGCTAGAGGTTGTAGACAGAACTTGTATTCCGCCCGTTCCGAAGGCAAAAGTACTCTTTCAACGGGTCATACCAAAAGAGCATGCGCTGACACTCCTACAGTGGCAGAATCCTGATGTGCCAACTGGAGACTGGAAGTTACTGCATGTTGCAAAGCCCGACAAAAACGGGCAGCACGTGGTCCTCCAGATCAACAAGGAGGCCGAGGATTTGCTCTACCCAAGATTCGGGACGATGGCATGGGGAGTAGGTAGCGTGCACCTACGTCTCAAGAAACGCCACCACGAGGACACTAAAGAGAACACTCACTGGAGGCTGGAGAGGTGGAGAACGACCTCGCCATCGATATGATGGTCGAAATATCCAGCAGCCTCGATATTACGGGGGCAGTACAGTCTGCGGAGGAAGACGAGGATGGCGATACAACCTTGTAGGCTGACCCATAAGCGAAACAGTTGAGCTGATAAGAGCACCCCCCAGTTGTTGGTCAGGACTTGAAAAAAGTGTTGTCTACATTTCGGATGACATTTTGTTACAAAGACCGGTTACATTCATCTTCAAAATTCAAAAACAAATCAATGAAAACAAATGAACAGGGTATTTTGTGGTCGTGAAACTCGACTGCAGCGCCCTTACTTGTTAAAACTAATGTTGTGCAGCTTCTGTTTTTTCTAAAACCAGATTGGCGATCATTTAGCTTGGAGCTTGTTAGGAATTGCTGAATTTGATTTGCCATTAAGTGCTCGCAAACTTTCGATAAATAGGATAAAAGTAATATTGGTCTAAATTCATTTGTTGATTTTGGGATCGGTTATATTTTGCAAACTTCCACTTATTTGGGAAGGTGGACGTGGTGAGAGCAGTATAAATAACATAAGTGATAAGGTCAATTATAAGGGGAAGAAGTAGTTTGATGAATTTAGGATTGATATCGTCAAGGCCCACAGCATTCGATTTAATCTTCAGACATAAAGCTAAAAATTTTATCACAGTTGAAATTCGGTTCAATATTAAGGTATTTGGGTGAATTTATTATTAAGATTATTTACGTCCAATTCAGTCTTTAGTTTTGGTTTGAGTTCACCTATCTCTAAGTTTTTCAGTTCATTCCAAGTTTGTCTGCTTGATATTGCACCCTTAAGCTTATTATTGTAATAGTCTCGTTTGGCCTTGGTAACAATTTTAATAGCATTTGTTCTCATTTTATTTAAAAACTGTATAGAGCTCGTCCGTTCTGTAACGCTTCCACCTACAATACTTGTTAAACCAAGGCTTTATAGTATGTCTAAATATTTTTGTTTTGATTTTCACACACTTTTTATAGAGGCTTTGAATATTCATGCTAAGTAAAGGGTGATTTTTTAAGAGCTATAGGAAAGTTTAAAAAAAAAACGCATAAAATTCAGAAAAATGCATGAAATTTTTATTTGAATCGATAGTACGATAGTAGTTAAATCCATATAATTTAATGTTTGAAGATTGTTTCATGCAAATGTTGACCGTGACTGCGCCTCAAATGGTCCATCCGCTTGGTCCAATTTTGGCATACTCTTTCCAACATTTCGGCCAGTATCTCACGAATAAATGCTTAAATGTTGTCTTCCAATGCGTCAAATCACCCTTTACTTGTAGCTGTACGTCCGCAGTTTGAATTCTGTGTATTTTAGTCCAATTACAATTAAATAACTCCATTTGGAGAGTATTATTATCAATAGACTTAAAGCCCCTGTAGACAATCTGAACATCACTATAAGCTAAATCTATTTTTTTTATTTTATTTAGAAATAAATCTTACAACTAACAGTAACAATTTAACTAGAAATAGAAGTCCCTAAGAATTCGCTTAACAATAATATTGTCGTTTTTAAAGTCGAACGGCATGCCAACTGGAAGATTATATGTTAATAGGGCTCTACACATCGGCTCGTTATTGGCATAATTGACCCTATGAGTTGCCATTCTAAATGGTACCAAGTCATTAAATGGAATCTTGTCCAGTAGCATAGGACAATTATGTCATTTAAAAAAACTAAAGATGCAATTGTCCTTCTATCCTCAAGGGTTGATATATGCAAGAGGCGACATCTACTCAGATACGGTGGAAAAGGATCGGAAAAATTTAAATGGGCAAGTGCAAATTTAAGAAAGCGTTTCTGTAGACGCTTTAGCCTGTTTATGTGAACGGCAGCAGATGGATTCCAGATAAGAGAAGCATATTCAAGCCTTTAACGCACCAACGCAGAGTACAAACTTAGACGTGTAGGGATCATTAAATAGGATAGGCTGCTGAAAAAGAGTTGAGTGCGACGCACGATCAATAGCAGCAGCAGCAAATGAGTGGATAGCATAAGTCCACAGCGGTGAAGGTATAGATGAGAGCGTTGGAGTATTATAGAGAAAGTCGGGAAACGAACTCAACCGACGATAGCGCAATCCATAAGAGTGGGAGTGGGTGGAAATGAGCAGCAGCATGGGAGATCAGGAATGCAGCAGCTCGCAAACGAAATCGAACATCAGCGACACAGCGAAGATCACATAGAGAAGCAACATAGGCGACAATAGTAGTTGTTGTTGCGATAAGGGCAATAGCGCAGAGGGAAGAAGAGAAGGCGTTACTTAAACAGCGAGCATTAGCATACACCAAATGACGATACCGGCTGCTGCGAACTATGACGCCATAGGCGCCATTCAAAGGGGGTTTTTTGAAATTGGCGATGTTGCACTCGGAACTCCCTGAACTGGTGTAGACGTCCGTGGTTGCGCGTCGGCTAGCAAGTTAATAGCCGTAACTTCAGTTTCTGGCCGTGGTCTATGGACAAACCGGGCCACCTTAACCGATAGCGGCCAAAACTCTTTGCTGAACACCGAAGAGAAAAGCGGCTCAGGAACTCCTAGCTTAAAGTTGACAAATTTTAATATGTTGACATCAGCGTCCCGTTTAACCAACTTGGCACAGGATAAATCTTTACCAGGGATATTAAGTTTGCGGGCTACGTAGGCAATCACAACATCCGGCTCAGTCAAAGGAGAGAATTTGCCGACATGAATGTATTTATTGCTGGGCAAATCACTTAGATCGTCACAGCTGGCAGCCACACTAACAAAGCGCTTGTTGTTATTGACGCGCCTCTTTTTCGTCTTTCGTCTAACTGTGACAAAGTTATCAGCTTCCGAGCAAGAAGATGTAGCAGCAGCAGCCGAAGATAAGAGATGTCCATCGGAGAAGTCAGTTCCTACAGCTGGTTGATGCTGGAGCTGATTAGCAGAAAATATGGAATTCGTGGTTGCTTTAGCTTTCTTTTTATTCGTAGCAGAAGCAAAGGCAGAAGAAGAATGAAGTCCGTGGGAAGGGTCAATAACCAGGCCAGGCTGCAGCTGAAGTCGCTTAGCAGCAGGCTTGGGACTACGAGCAGCATTCTCTTTATTAGGACGCTCAGCTGGTTTGGGAATACCCTTAACAGTGTTTGATTTGAGAGAATTGTTTATTGTATTTTTTAAGCTTTCATATAAATTTTCCAGGTTGCAAATGGAAAACGCGACGGCACAATGAAGAGCAATGCAAAGCATCGAAGCTGCGAAGTTGCGAAGCCGACACTTCTTTTTTGCATTCAGCGCAGGTAGAAATAGACATGATCGCGAAATAATGCAATAGGCGCGTCCGAACGCAATGACTGCTAGACTGCGACTGATCTATGTCGTAAGTGAGAAAGATCAAATAATGTTTTGAAAATAATGGAGCTGATATCTGATCATAGAGTAGAATTTTTGTGGAGTTTGTGAAGAAGAATATATCTAGTAGCGTATTGCTGTTTTTTTATAAAATGCGTGGGTGTTGTGATGTTAACTATTTTAAGGCCAAGGAATTCCATATCCTGCACCAGATGCTTTTCAGCTAAAACGATGCTGTTTAAATCTCCAGTTAATATTGTGTCAAAATAATTCAAGGACAGACTAGATGTTATTTCAATAAGCTGGGAACAGTCAATATTTCGGTGCGGTCTATAAATACATCCAATTGAGGTTTTCATGTCAGTTTGCTTATTAATAATTTCTAAAAATATATATTCTGTTTCACTGACATTCGGGTGTTTCAGTAGAGTCCTACATGTCAGTTTTCAATTAACAAATACTGCGACACCCCCTGCATGTCCTACTCGGTCAGCACGATTCAGTTCATAACCCTCACCAGTAAAAACTGGGTCACAGAAGTCAGATGCAAACCATGAATCCGACACACATATCACATCAACATTCGAATTAACAAAAAGGTATCGAAACTCGTTTTATTGACTAGGCTTTGGGCATCGATATGTGCAACGGTAAGATCGCATTTATGATTGTTTAAAACCCTAATCTTGCTACTCGCAATTGCACTACTCAAGTTCTGAAACATCTAAACAAAGAGAGTGAAGAAACAAGCGGTCGATTAACATATAAAGAGACAAAATCACCTATCAAAGTAGAAAAGAACACATACAAACTAGTTTTACAAATAAACATTTTACCAATACGATGATGGTATTCGGGTGCATAGACACAGATCTTATTCGCGAAAGCAATAGTTGGCCTATTTGATATGTTTGGAAGAGCGTCAGGTTCATCCGAAACGGCAATCATCTCAGTAACTGGAAAAGGCGGTTGATTACTGTCTCTTATCTCTAAAAGATCTTCCATGAGCTCAATGCAGCTCACATCTTCTCTTCCAGTTTGCCTGATATGCACAAGGCCGCGACGAGTTAACACTGCAGAGAGCGCCTTGTGCTTTTTGATGCGCATTGCCCCTTTAATAATTAAAAAACTTTCTTTTGATAATTACTCATTAATGTAGATCGGCACAGGGCAGGGACGAGCCGATTCTTATGGCGTCCTGTATCATACAAACCAGTCTAAGTGTAGAAAACGTTGGAGACGTACCCACATATGTCGGACCAGCCTCGACCAACGTCCTAGACTTAACCATGACTTTAGGGAACAGTACTCAGGCGTCAGAATGGAGAGTTCTTTATTAACCCTCCTTCTCCGACCACAAAAACATCCAGCTCAAGATCCAATTCGACTATTGTCAAACTAGAAACGTCTATAGGAACCCCACAATACCGACTGGGTGAAGTACCTTAAGACAGTGGAATCAAAACTGCCGACGCCAACGACCATCTGCTCGGTGGGAGATATTAAGAAATCCGCGGAGACGCTCGTTGTCAATCTCATTGAAGCATACAAAACCTAGTGTAAGCTCACAGTTAGAAAAAGGAGAACCAGACCCCCCTGGTGGACCCCAGAACTGAAAGAGCAGAGGAAGGTCGTTCAGGAATGCTTCAAACTCGCCAAACAAGCGGATGAAGTGATCATCTGGGAGGAGTATAAAATAAGACTTCGCTTATTCAGGAAAAAAGTAAGTAAGGCAAAGCAACATTCGTAGAGAACATTCTGCTCCAGCATAGAGATGGTCTCGGAAGCAGCCAGACTCAGGAAGCTGCTTTCAAAGCAGCCACCTATGCAGAGTCAACTAAAAACAGACGAAGGTCACTGGACAGAAAGCAGCAAGGAAGCTACATGAGCTCTCCTCGATGCGCACTTCCCGGGCTGCACAATGGTCACCGAGCCAGATACACTTCAGGACCTAAACACTCAACAAACTAACATCTCAACCTACTTAGTCACTCCAGGAAAAATTCGATGGGTGATCGACTCGTTCGCGAGCTACAAACTCCCCGGACTGGATGGCATAGTTCCCGCCATGCTAAAAACGACCAAAGGTTTAGTCGTACCATACCTACAGCCTGCCTGGGTTGGGGCTATGTAAATGTGGCCTAGCGGACAGCACTTGTCGTGTTCCTACCCAAAGCGGGGAAATGCACTCACGTGCAGTCAAAAGACTACAGGCCCATTAGCCTCACTTCATTCCTGCTTAAAACAACGGAAAAATTACTAGACCTCCACATAAGAGAAGGCATGAACCTGACCTGACCTAAAGAGATACTAAAATGGGCCACAGAAGCCGGACTTAATATTAATGCGGAGAAGACGGACCTGATTCTCTTTACCAAGAGATACAAGGTACCGCAATGGACTCCACCAAAGATAAATGGAAAATCGCTAACACCAAAGAATAACGTTAAATACCTTGGAGTAGTAATCGATAGTAAACTTTCATAGTGCCAAATGTGGAAGAAAGAGTGAAAAAGGCGACCATTTATGCATCCCAGAAGATGCTGAGTAGCACTTGGGGCATATCACCAAGTCTGATGCACTGGCTCTTCATTTTAGTAATACGACTGATACTGCTACTCGGTATACTGGTATGGTGGCAAGCAATGGAGAAATCCATATACCTAAAGCTGATGGAGATGACCCAGCGACAGGCACTGGTCTGTATTACGGGAGCTCTGAGTTCCACTCCAACCAAGGCATTAGAACACATCTTAGGTGTCAACCCTCTGGACATCTAAGCACGCCTGCTACAAAGCTATGGACACAGCATGGTTGGTAGAGAGATCAATAGTAGCACGGACTACATTATCCCAAAGATCAACTCAATATGCACATCAGCACTATTAGGACTAGAAGACTGGCGTACAGGTCTGGCCCTAGAAGCAGCGCACTTCTTTACAGACGGCTCAAAGATGGACCTAGAAATCGGAGCCGCCGTATACTGTGCAGAGCCAGAAATAAAGCTCTCATGCAAACCGCCACACCAATGCACCATATTCCAGGCTGAAGTCTTCGCAATAAAGAAAGCAGCGGAGTTGGCGGAAATTCACGCTCCATACAACCATATAAATATCTACCTGGACCGCCAAGCGGCAATCAAGGCAATGCAGAGACATGGCAGACTGGCTTGCAAAAGCCGGAGTCGAACTCGGCCAAGAAAAAACACTAAGCATACCTATCTCCATAGAGACGCTTAACAGCTTAAAGCTAGGCATAACGACAGAGGACACCTGCAGGAAATGCATGGAACCTGGAGTCGCAGAAACTCTAGAACATCTCATTTGCAGCTACCCAGCAATTGCCACGATAAGATTACAAATTCTGCACACCCCACGATTCTCTTCTTTGGAGGAAGCGGCCAAGAGGCCCCCAAATCAATTATTGGCATTTGCTAAAACGTCAAGAATCCTCCTGGATTTCTAAGTCAAACGTACCCAAATAAACACCCGGCCTCATTAAGGACCCTGAGGTCTTTATGTGACCCCATCTGGGGTCAGCCGGAACTACCTTACCTACCTAACCTTAGGTGTGACCTCTTCTGGAGGTATCTTAACCAATTGAACGAATAATGCAATTTTTTGATATTACGTTCGCAATAGCCCCGCCTGTGTATGCTGAATTTTGGAGATTTTTATATTGAACCATGAGCAACTAAAATTTAAATTGTTGTCGCTGTGTGTTTCTAGTACAAAAGTACTCACAGAACGCGAACCTAGGGTACAGTTGAGAAACTGAGTATGAGGTGATGCTTACAAAAGTCCCTTTAATCAGAATTTAAGGATCTCATCCCGAGTTTTTTCCAAAAGTTTGATTTTGTCGTATGTGTAATGATTACTATATGTTAAATGTAAAAAATGCCTTAATATCATTCCTTGATTAAAAATTTCAATCTTCAGCTAATGTACAGGGTGCGCCATATAAAGTTTCGGTATGGCAACACTGAATAAATATAAAAACAAACAACCGATTGCTATATGTTGATCTTGTTCCTTTAATTTGGTCCTGTACAATTTATTTCGACTACTTTTTGAACACAACATCAATCAAGTGGCCGCCTTTATTGGCCACAACAAAATGTGTCTCAGTCGATAAAATGGCGACTTCGGCACGAATGTTGGCCTTAAGCTCTTCAATGGTCTGTGGATCGCTGGCGTAAACCTTGCTTTTTAAATAGCCCCACAAAAAGAAGTCTGGGGCGGTCAAATCTGGAGATCTGGGTGGCCAGTCAATATCGCCTCTTTTTGATACCGGCCCAAACAGTCACTTTTTGGTCGTGTAAAGGTATTTCATGGATGTGGTGTGGATTTTCCGTGCCCCATATGCGACAATTTTGCTTATTAACACCACCAGAAAGCGTGAAATGGGACTCATCGGTCATCAAAATTTGTTTCCAAATTGAACGATTATTTTCGATGAACAGCGTCACTATTTCGGCACGTTGTTTTGGTGTGAAGCGTTCCATGGTCAAAATTGTACTAGATTGATGTTTCCAAAACATGTCTAACAAAAGCAATCGGTTGGTAAATGTCATAGTTATTCAGTGTTGCCATACCGACACTTTATATGGTGCACCCTGTATGTACTTTCTGGCCACCTTTGCTGCGAGTTGCACCATAGCTGGCTTTGGCAAATAAACTAGTCCCACCGGGTCAGAGATCGTTTTTGGGTCGTGATTGTATCTTTGTCATTTTAAATATTAAACTAAACATTGGGAAACTTAGTTTTAGCTTTATCACCTCGGCTGTTGATGCTTATCAATAATATATATAATTGGTGATATTTTAGCAGATTTTTGTAGCTAAAACGAGAGCGTAAGTTAATGTCGGTCGTGCCCGACTTCGAAATACCCGTTACCCAAGGCAATTAGTGTTTAATAACCTCATGCGGCTCAGATAAGTATACATCGTTTTTTAACTCTGCCATTTATTATCCGATCTTTATGAAAATTTGTGAGATTGTACATATTGGCCACATGTTATATGTATACTGCAAATTCTGAGCTCGACAGCTTACAAATTGTAATATTAAATATTTTTTATTGCGGTGGCGGGAGGGGGCGTGGCCAAAATTTGAAACAAACTTAATGTGCCTGCAGAGAATACTAGCTTACATCTAAAATTTGGTTGCTGTAGCTCTTTTAGTCTCTGAGATCTAGTTGTTCATATAGACGGACGGACGGCCAGACGGACATGGCTAAATCGACTCGTCTGTTGATGCTGATGAAGAATATATATACTTTATGATATCGGAGATGCTTCCTTTTGCCTGTTACATACATTTGCACGACTTTAGTATACCTTTTTTACTCTACAAGTAACGGGTATAACAAGAAAAAGTCGGTCAAGCCCGACTATAACACACTCTGTACCAACGAAATTATACGCTATGCATAAATTTTGATGCTGCAGTAGCAGCTGAAAGCAACGCTGCTATTGCGCTGCAGCAGCGAACACCATTCCTTTGGTGGATCGATAAGTTATCCTGATTACTAAATATGTCCAAAAGAAACCCTCTATCTTTAAAACTGTGGGAGATATGACGTTTTTTCTAAATTGCGGAGGCTGGAGGGGGCGTGGTCAAAATTGAAAATAAACTTGATCTGCCTGCAGACAAAAAAAGCATATGTCCCATACATGTCTAACCTCAATCTCATACCATCTCTAGGATCTGTGCGTTCATACGGACAGACAGACGGACAGACGGGCAGACGGACATGGCTATATCGACTCGGCTGTTGATGCTGATCAAGAATATGTATAGTTTATGGGGTGGAGATGCTTTCTTCTGGCTGTTGCATACTTTTGCACAAACTTATAATACTCGATGTACCTCATGGTACAGAGTATAAAAATCCATCCGAAACGGGCTTAAAAACATGGTGATCCCGGATATTCTGAGCCACCTCGGAAAAGATTGAATTCCCTTCCACTTTATTTAATCCTGAAAAACAGGATCACTTCAAGCCTGCTCTAGGATTACCCTGTTTTCAATCTCGATTTCCGTTTTTTTTCTCTTTGTATTAGGGGGATTTGTTTCCCGCCATACTTGTCGGCAACACTCAAATCTGAAAAATTGTCAGTATTCGCTTTGAATCCCGCTTTCAATTCTAAGTACTCTTGATCTAGGAAAGCAAACGAGTCTAAATCAATCTCCGAACCTATAAGTTCTACGCCATCTATCTAATCTTCGCAAGTCCTTGACAAAGCGTCAGGCACAATATGATCCTTTTCCTTTGGATATAGTGAACTTAAAAGCCTGTAAGCGAAGTATCCAACGAGCTAGTCGACCAGTACATTCTGCTGTCTCATCAGCCAGATTAGGCTAGAATGATCTGTCACTACCTCAAATGGCTGTAATTCCAAATAACAACGGAACTTTTCGATTGCCAATATTACGCCAAGGTATTTACGTTTAAACTGCATATTCAACAAGGTTCAAGACACTTCAGCAATTGAAATCACCTTGGACAACGAACCCTTCCTCATATTCCCAGTCTATTTGAACTGCAATCAGTGGCCAGAACATTACGAAAAATTATACGAAGCCCTACTTTAATCCGAATTACCAAATGTAATGATAGTCGGTGATCTAAATGCGCGCATAGCACATGAGCAGGTATTAACAGAGGACGCGCACTCAAACTCACGTTATGCAAACCTTCCGAGAAATGCCAAAGACACGGTCATAGATGGGAATGGAAAAAAATTAATAGAGATGTGCGAATCGTTTAATCTGACACTTCTTAACGGCAGATCTAAAAGCGATCGCGATGGAAACTTCACTTTTGTCGGCGCACAGGGACTGAACGATCGACTACTGCATAATTAGCGGAGGATGGCATCAGTTTGTGGCAGATTTGGAGGTCAAAAACGAAATCTTCTCCGACCACTTGCCTTTAATAGTAAGCGTTGAGATCAAGTCGACTCGTCAAACGGAGAAGGGGCAACTGCTTCCCAAGCTAATATGGAAAGAGCGCGGAGCTGACAGGTATGCGATTGAGCTAGATAAAAATTTGAGTCAGGCGGACAGACTCGGAACTCAGACATCGCTAGAATCCCTTACAGATTACATAACAAAGGCGGCACAGTTTATGCAAACACAGAAAAAGGAGTTTTTTACCAGCCAACAACCATGGTTTGGAAAAGAATGCTCAGAGTCAAGAAGCAAGGCCATGCGCCTACTGCGACAGGTGCAGAAATCGGCCACAAGCTCTGCAAAAACCGCATACTGGGTAGCCAACAAAGAATACAAGACCTTATGTATGCGCACACAAAAGGAGTACTACAGGCAGCTGGAAGTAGCTTTGAACGCGGTAAAAGACAGTAAATCCCTATGGACACTTCTCAGGCAGGTAAATGGAACAGTGACCAGCAAACAAATCAAGATTGATGCAAACAAACTTGCATTGCATTTCAAAAGCCTGCTGTATACAGATGCTCCTCCCATGCAAAATCTTTTTGCCTAGCCATTCACCAGTATTCCCGAGTTAGATATGGAAATTGACATCACGGAAGCAGCAGCAGCAATATCCCGCAGTAAACGAAATAAAGCACCCGGGGAGGATAGAGTCAATTTTCCTTACTGCAATGCACCAGAAAGTTTCAGACGAAACGTGATATACCCGATATTTAAAAAAAGAGAGGCGAGCGAACCAGCAAACTACAGAGGTATATCCTTCTTAAACGAGAATGAAGACATTTGCTTCAATATTGCTGAATCGTCTGTCTAACTGGGTCAAAAACCATGATATCTTGAGCGAATCTGTGTTTAGAGAGGGATATTCAACTGTGGACAGCGTCTTTACATTTACCGCCATTGGAAAACAAAAAGAAGATGTTTGCGTTCTTCGTCGATTTTAAAGCTGCATTCGACACGATTGACAGACAAAGCCTCTACCTAAAACTTAGCAATATTGGAGTGTCTACTAAGGTAATTAAAATGATTCAAAGCTTATATGTCAATAACAAGACCACTGTATGGGACGGCCAAAGCCTATCCAGCTGGTTTGAAACCAACCTTGGAGTAAAACAAGGCTGCCTACTGAGTAGAGCTGGAGAAACATCGATGATAACATCGATGCATCGATGTTTTAATCGAAGCTAAAAACATCGATTGTTTTTTTCTACTATCGATGCATCGGTCACAATACTGTTTACTAAATTTACTTGGCGTCTTTAAGAAGGTATTAAGACATAAGATGTCTTAAACATTTTTGAATAATATTTTTTATAATTTAGTGACTTAAACGAGATTTTGATCAATTGTGGGGGTATTGGAGTGTGTGCGTCAGCATGGATATATTTTTGCAAAGTAAGTATCTAAGATAATTAAATGTGATGTGTGAAATTTTAAGTCGGCCGAAGTGGCTACAGCCACAGCTACAGCTAGAAGAGTAGATAACTTGGACATTGCGGACGGATCTAAAGCAGCTAAGCGAAAGGAAGTATGGTTTCATAAATATAACAATTGGAATGTAAAGTGGTAACACGAGTCCACTAAAAGAAGTGGCAAGGAAATATTTATGTATTCCGGTTACATCCTCCGCATCTGAAAGGTAATCCAGTAAAGCCTGGACAGACCCTATCGGATAGACGCTGCACCTTAGAACCGAAGATTTTGAAGCGTTTAATGTTCCTGAGTAAAAATTTTATTGATTTTAAGAAGTCTTAATAATAAAAAAGAAAAAATTGATCTAGAGTCCTAGAAGGGACATTAGTTTTATAATATGTTTAATATATTTAAATTGAATAAATTTGCTTATCTAAATATTTACAATGTACATTTATTATTTATTTATAGTGCTTTGGGAAGGTACATTAGCAAATTCTTAAAGGGCATAGCCGAGTAAGCATTCAAAAACTGCCCCCGCTCTGATCAGCACCAAATTTAAATATGTGATAACCATCAATGAAAACCTCACTCCCCTAAATTTTTAGTTTGATAGGCGCTATTGGAGTGGAGCTATGAGGGCGGTAAGATAAATCAAAAAACTGGTTTTTCTCAAGAACGGCTTAACCGATTTGTAGCCGATATATATTGTAATTGTTTACAACACGATTCCAAAAATAATGTTCCACAATTTAAAAAACAATTCTTAGCCCCAAAAAAAAAAATTTAAATTTGCAAGTAATTTTCTTAGTCTGTTATTCTACCTGCGATACCGAATAGTTTTTTGGTGTTTTTTCATTAGGAGATCCCTAAGACAATGTACTTTTTTCAATCACATCGCATGGCTCCGACATGATGAAAATCAATAAAACATGAAATTAGTATTTTTCAAACATATATTAGACATATTAGGCACAATGTATATCAACTGAAAAAGGGGAAATTTCAGTCAATGCTGTGTGAGTAGATACAGTGTGCTTAATTGTATTAAATATATATCAAAACGATTTACATATTTTTTTAAATTTTCACCATGCTAAACACTTCTGGTACCATCGCAAAAATTATATGATTTAACGGATATCCAATTGAAAAAACTAGCAAAAAACTGTAGGTGTAGCAATTGATTTACAACTTCAAAAAATTAATGGTAAAGTTCAACAATATATTTTGGGCCTTAGAACTGGTGATAAAAATGTGCAAAAATTATTTGTTGAATTGTATTGTGCACCCGTACAATGTATATTTAGCTTAACCAAATCGGTTAAGCCGTTCTTGAGAAAAACCATTTTTTTGATTTTACTTTCCGCCCTCATAGCTCCACTTCAATAGCGTCTATCAGACTAAAAATTTAGGAGAGTGAGGTTCTCATTGATGGTTATCACATATTAAAATATGGTGCTGATCAGAGCGGGGGCAGTTTTTGTATGCTTACTCGGCTATGCCCTTTGATTAATCATCGATGTTTTATTTTTAAAACATCGAAAACATCGATGTAGCAATACATCAATGTTCCTCCAGCTTTACTACTGAGCCCATTACTTTTCGCACTGTACGTCGACGACATATCGCATATTCTGCCAGGAGGTGTCCAAATGGGATCGGAACGCATCAAAGTACTAATGTATGCCGATGACATGGTGCTTATAGCTGATGACGCCCGGGACTTGCAGCACATGATCGACGCAATGCGCTCGTACTGCCAAACGTGGGGCCTTCAAATTAACTGCGAGAAATCCAAGATAATGGTAGTACGTGACACAAGGGGGCGAAAAGCAAGGACCGATGTCTGGTCTATAAACGGAGTAAATTTAGATACTGTCACCGAATTCCAGTACTTGGGAGTCACTCTTACTGAGCAAGAAACTAAGTGACTCAAAAATTGCAATCAATACTAAGTACAAACTGTTTTTAGCCACAGCCAGAGCAATCATGTGCTATGCTGCTCAAATATGGGGCTTTGGCCAATACGAAGAAGTAGAACGGCTGCTCCGTTTTTACATTAAGAGGGTGTTCCATCTGCCTCTATGCTCGCCCAACTACACTCAAAAAAAAAAACAGCCAAAATCGCCCTAAAATTTAGAAATTCGCCTTTAAAAGGGGTCAAAGGCGATTCGCCATATATTTTAGAAAAATTATTTCTAACAATAAGACAAAGACTTTCTGAAATTAAGAAAATATTTGCTATAAGCTCGAAAATATTTTCTTAATTATAGAAAAGCATATTCTCGATTTTAAAAAAAAAACCTTTCTAGATTTTAGAAAAACCTTTGTAGATTTTAGAAAAAAAAATATTTTCAACTATTATAGACAGGAAAAGGAGTGGGGGGGACTGGAGACAGAACAGGAAGAAGACTACTACACTAAGAAGCGTTTATTCCCTTTTATATTATTTTTATAGGATATTTTCCTTCTGTTGGTTCACTAAAGTTTCTTTCTGAAAATCACATTGTAATTACTAATCAATATTTTAATTTCTTACTTTACCTTGCCTGGGACTTGAACTCGGGACCTCGGGGAAACTTCAACACGAAAGGCATTTTATCGCACTGGACTACCAAGCACTCGCGTGAGGTCAATGTATTTTTTTTTAAATTCAAGGGCGAATTCGCCCTTAATTTTAGAAAGTATTGAGGAAAAAATCTTGAAAAATTACCCTAAATTTAAGAAAAAATAAACCGAATTTCTAAATTTAAGAAATTATTTTCTAAAAAATCATTTTTAGGGTTGATTTTTCTAAGTTTAAGAAAAAATTGTCTAAAAACAAGAAAGGAAAACTATTTTGGCGAATTTCTAAAAATTATAAATTAAATTTTTTGAGTGTATGCTTTACACCTGGAAACGGGACTCAACAATGTACTTTTACACAATGCAACTACACTTTGATTATGTGAATAAAACTATGCAAATGCCATCCACGCGCCTCTCGGGAATTGTCACAGAACAACTTCTAGAAGCCAAATCACAGTTCATCAGAAGTTGGGAAGCCATGACGTCGGACCACAATATTAGGTGCAACATCGAAGACTACAGCTCATGGAACCTGTGGCAGACAGAACTTTAGCAGAGCATTGACTGCAGGGAAAGACTTGGCTTTGAATCACAAGCCCTTGAAAGTCAGTCTCGCGCCACCTACAGCCAACTGGATTACGATTTAAAAGAGAAAAATTATTTCAACGACAATCTAGACGTGGCTGCAATATCAGTTATTTTTCGAGCGAGAACGGAGGTACTTAACCATAATTATATGCCACATAGCTCAAAGCCCAGCCAATGCGCGCTATGCAACACCGGAGAGAGAGAAGACACCGCTCACTTTTTTTCTCGCTGTCCAATCTTAAAGGAACTCAGGGTGCTATACTGGAAACGTGATAAATACTCTGACCGATCAGGAAATGTACAAGCTTTTAAACGGAAGCAATTGGCGCTCGCTCTCTTCCTATCTTAGGGAGTGCCAGCAGTACCGCCGCGACTATATAATGGACTATAGAGACGTGTAAACGGCAATTAAGGATAAAAGAAAAATGTCATCTACTTTTGTCTAACGGCAACATGCCACAGCCAATTTTTTATTCTCATTAAGCATTATTAGGCATTATTAAGCATTATTAGATTCAATGAAAATAAATTTCAACTACTACTACTATTTACGTTTTGTCACGCTATAGTTCCTCTGTGAATTTAATTACTTTTTGGACAAAAAAGCTAACGGCCTTTCTTCTCCACTGTCTGACAACTAAACGAGCACCGTGAAAATTCCATAGTCGCTGGCATCGCAGTGTTAGAAGAACTTTCTATCAAAATCGGGACTCTGAAGTACAGGAGCGGAAGTAAGAAGCGTTTTAAGATTCTCCATAACCAATTGAGCTGCCGGAGACCAATTAAACCTTTTCTTAGTCGATAGGATTTCTGTAATTGTTTCGCAAAATTGTTAATGAAGCGTCTGTTCCAACTACACACCCCAAGGAAACCTCGCATCTGCATTATCTTTTTGGGTGTGGGCCAGTTCAAAACACAGAAACGAAGTTTACTTTTGTGACGCAGAAATCTTCTAAGTAGCCAAATACGCAATTACACAAGTCAGCAGGAATTATCGCATCCATGAGGCGACACATTGTTGACGGCGCATTACAAAGCCTTAAGGGCACAACAGTGAATTGAAACAGCGATCTGCCTGGAACTCTGATAGCAGTCAATTGCTTTGTTTCTTCTGTTAGCTCAATCTGCCAGTAGGTGTATTTGAGATCCACTTTGGAAATCGAATTTGCCTTTGGAAGACGAGGGAATATGCCATCTATTCTTTGCAAAGGGTACTCATCCTTTTTCGTGGATTCGTTCACCTTTCTCGCGTCTAAGCACAAGCGAACCTTATTGGGCTTTACGACCATTCGCATAGGCGAACTCCATGCATTTGCGAGGGCTCGATCACACCTAAACTCAAAATTCGATCGATTTCGGCTAACATCAATTTCTCCTCTGCAGAACTAACTGGGTAATGCCGTTGCTTCACCCTAGCGGTTAATGTTTAGTATCCATCCATAGACTTCCGAAATTTTGAAAAAATGCCCTAGATGGTTCACGAATTATGAAGAATTTACATGCAAAAATCAATTGGCGGTCGGCCATGTTGTGAGAATGTATGTAACAGGGAAAAGGAAACATTTCCGACCCCATAAAGTATATGTATTCTTGATCAGCATGGACAGTCGAGTCGATATAGCCATGTCCGTCCATCCGTCTATTCGTCTGTTCGTCTGTCCGACTGTCCGTCCGTTTGTCTGTATGAACGCGTCGATCTCAGAGACTATAAGAGATAGAGCCACAAATTTTGGCATGAAGGTAAGTTTATGCCTTACGCAGATCAAGTTTGTTTCAGATTTGGAAAATTCCCCACCCCACAGAAATAAACAGGGTATTTTATAGTCGGGGCACTCGACTGCAGCTCCCTTACTTATTTTAAATAAATTTTGAAAGTTGCGGTTTTGCCCATGTAAAATATTTTTAATCGCATATGCTTTTTGAATTATTTTTGACTTAAATAAATTCAGAGCAAATATAGAGTAGTCTGGTTTCTTTTTGTCTTCATACATGTTGCATCTTAAATTACCAATGCTATATTTAACAAAAACAGGAAGAGTGAGAGGAGGAAGCTGTGGAAGAATTGGAAGAGAAATCGGTGAATGGATTGGAAGAGGAGGAAGCGATGAAAGGATCGTAAGGAGGCTAAAATTATATTTGTTCATTAATGGCACTTATATTCTTTTTGCAGCATCCATCTCACATTGTTGAATATATTTGAACTAGACCATCTGGGGACAACACATTAAAAAACAAGTAAGGGCGCTGCAGTCGAGTTTCCCGACCACAAAATACCCTGTTCATTTATTTTCATTTATTTGTTTTTAAATATTTGAAGAAGTCATCCTAAATGTAGGCAATACTTTTCTATTCCTGATCAACAACTGGGGGGCTGCTTTTATCAGCTCAACTGTTTCGCTTATAACTCCGGTGTTTTTGGTCCGATCTGATTGTACTTTTAGATAGATAGATATTGAGCCTAGCTTGATGTATACTAAACCACGAGGCTCTAACTTGAAAATTGTGGATCTGACGGCTTTTTAGGTCTTGGATTTATAGAGGAGGTCTAGGTTTTTTGGGGATAAAGGGGGTCGGGTTGGAATTTTTCAAATCTGAAACAAACTTGATCTGCGTACAGCAAAAATCTACCTTCGTGCAAAAATTTGTGGCTCTATCTCTTATAGTCTCTGAAGATCGACGCGTTCATACAGACGGACAGACGGACAGACAGGCGGACGGACAGACGGACATGGCTATATCGACTCGGCTGTTCCTGCTGATCAAGAATATATATACTTTATGGGGTCGGAAAATTTTCCTTCTCCCTGTTACATACATTCGCACAACTTCATGATCCCCCTTTTCCCATTTTCAATGGGAACAGGGTATAAAAACGCGTCTTAAACTATACCTCAGAGTTGTGGTGTGGAAAACAGTTTACAGCAGTTTTATCTTATGTCATGTGCCATTTTCATAGTCGGATTTCATAAATAATAGGGTAAATATTAAACTTGCAGAAAATTAGCATTAAAGTTATTTAAGATAAATTGATTGAAGACTGTGTCGTTGTCTCTAATAATGTACTCGCTAAAATTAACCGTTGGGCAAAAGAGAATGATTTGGGTTTGAATCCATAAAAACCAAATATATTGTCATCCTTAAAAAAATAGTTTATACTAGTTTGTTGCCAAATTAGTTTTTAGATAGCACGCTTATTCAATACGAAGGACAGGTAATAAATATACGGATAACGTTTAACAATACTTTGTCGTGGACCAATCATATTGCTACAGCAACTGGTCGGGCTAATGGGATACTGCGGCAGTATCACAATTGTATTTGCCTATTAAAATCAAGTTGCTTATTGCTAACATTTTCTTGTTACCCACACTATTCTATGGTGTTGAGATTATTGGTCATTGAAACTCGAGAGACATGCATAAGCTATTTTGCATTTATCCAACAATATTTTTGACCAAAGCCTTGCCAAGTCGATTGATCTCAGGACTCTCACCATTCTCCATAAAATCATAACCAATCGGCAACCGTCTTACTTGTTTCAAAAATTATAACTGCTCTTTCACAAAGATCCAACAACTTTATATGTCCACGAAAAAAAATGTGTACTAGGAGAGGCAGTTTTTGGTAAATGCTTTGTTTTGGAGGTTTAGTATTCGGGCAGGCGTTAAGGATGGACATTCTATTAAGATGTGTTTGATGTCTATATTGGTATTGTTTTGGCAGAGTGGACAATGTTTGGAAAGGTTTTTAACTATGTAGTGCTGGTTTGTAATTTTTGTATGCCCAAGTCGTAATCGTATTATTTTTATTTGATCTAGTCTAGTAATTTCTTCTTGGTTCGTAAATTTCATGAAGTGTGAAGTGTTTATCTTATTTGGATTTTTGTTTTTCTACCAGTTTGAGCATGATTGGTAGTGTTGTTCCATTATGTTTATTTGTTGGTTTTTAAAGTATCATGTCTGTTGTGTTAGTATTGATAGTGGTGGTGAGTGGGAATTGGTTTGCAGATTTAGCGTTCAAATGGGCAAATTCGTTTCCTTTTATGTTGATGTGGCTTGGAATCCACATAAGTTTAATTTTATTTTGATGTTTAGTTAGTAGTGTGCGGATGGTACTTGGGTAATAGCTGTGGTTTTCTATGTTTTTTATGGACTTAAGTGAGGACAGTGAGTCGGAGCATATTATAAAATTGTCTTTTTTTGGTTTAATAAGATTAATGGCTTCAAGAATTGCAATGATTTCTGCCGTGAAGATGGATGAGTAGTTGGGTATGATTCCTCGTTTAAGGACTGAGTCTTCTGCTGTAATAGCGAATGATGTTGAGTGAGTTGATTTGGAACCGTCTGTGTATATGAGGTGGTATTGGGTGTGATTGTTTTGGAAAAGTCGGAATAGTTGTTGGAATATTGCTGGATTTGTCGAGTTCTTTGTATATTTGTGTAAGCTTGTGTTTATTACTTTAGGGTTAAAAAGCCAGGGGGCCATTGGGTTTAATTATTTTCAGTGGTTTGAATGGTATGTTGTAGCCTTTGCAAAGTCGATTGATCTCAGGACTCTCACATTTCTCCATAAAATCATAAGTAATCGGCAACCGTCTTACTTCTTTCAAAAATTATACGTGCTCTTTCACAAAGAACCAACAACTTTATTTGTCCACGAACAAAAATGTGTGCTCGGAGAGGCAGTTTTTGGTAAATGCTATTCGTCTGTGAAAGGATTTCTTCCTAACATTCCCAAACTCTGAAATTATGGCCCAAAGCCCGCTTTTTGATTTTTTTACTCAAAAAAACTGAAATAACTCACGCATAGACCGTCTGATTGTGTATAACCTTTGCAATTCTGATAACGACGAGAGGAACCTAAAATAATACAATCAATGGCTTGATAGATTTGATTAGAGGGCTGAGAAATGCTGGTTACATATCTGGCATTTTAAATGTTTTTTGAAAATTTCCACTTTGGCCTTTACTGGCTTTGCTATTTTATTCTATGGGATTATCTTTTAAGTTTTATTATAATATCCCATTTACTCCCCGTAGAACACATGTTGAACTTGGTAACCATCTGCCGAAGTTATTCGCGTTTTTTTAAGTACAAATCGACTTTTAGTATTCATTTTTATGTTTGCCTACATATTAGTGTGTACGTTAACATATGTGGCCCTACAAGTATGCTATGTTTTGTTTGGCGGCAAATTCAAATAATTCTTATCACATACCTAAAAAGTAAACAAATATAAATTTATGTATATGTTTCACGATTTCTTCAACAAAATTAACATTCTCCGTATAATGTTACCTAAGAAATATTAGTTAAGCGAATTCAACAGGACTAAGCAATTTTATACTGTGAGATACGCCACTAAGGCCCCATTTCTCAAAGTCCGGTTGGTCATTTTGACAGGCAGTTTAACCGAGATTGAGTTTCTCATGATGTAGGTGGAGTAACCGGAGGGGCAAACTTAAACGCTACTCATCCACCGGTCTACTTTAACCGCGAGCTCAGCCCCGATGAAATTATCGATATTTGTATCGATATACAAACATCTGGCCGCACAATTGCTTTGTTTATTTTATTCTTTGCTGCAACACAACATGTTTATGAATCCCGACTTTCAATGTTAGGTTAAAAACGTTGTGTGCTAAAAAAATATTTTGTATGACGAAACGGATATAATTTTAGATTGTCTTATGGACTTATTGTAGATTTGGACGTTATTGATGTAATAAATTGATTTATGGACTAAGTGCATTGTAAAAAAATATAGACAATCTTAGAAACATTTATAAAATAAAAAAAAAACAACGTTGTCTCTACGGGGACTCCACTGAGCTCCTGGCGTTCTGTCTCATTTCATGCTTACATGCCAATAGCTTTCGCTTCAATTTAAATTTGCGAGTTCATCAATGCATTGCCCAGACGCGCCGTGGCGGTGTCGGCTGAGATGTTGGTGTCAGTGAGTGTTCTGCAACTGCAAATGTTATTTCAAAATAAGTCCACACCAACACAGTAATGGGAGAGTGGGGTTGGTTTGGTTGTGGGTGTTTTGTTAATTTTTATTTTTTTTATTTCCAGGTTTGTTAAGAACTAATACTAGGCTACAACTGTGGAACGGCCGCAAAGCATTGCTTCACAGGCGAAGATCCGTTTAAACTGCATTTGTCCTCTCTCTCTTCAGCCTTTGAAGCTCCTTCATAGTGAACGCAGCAAAATTACTAACTGCATCCCTCTGATGTTCTCTCAATCATGGCAGCATCCAGAGTATCCGTGCTCCGACCATCGAAATCAGCCTGTCGTTATCAGCTGTAAGTCTTCGGGGAGGAGGCATGACCAAAGCGGTCCAGGTCACCCCTGAAGCACCCGTGGCCACCTAGTATTTGGTTTAGCCAGTGGTTCCTTCCCAGCCAATCCTTAATTTGGGGGATGATGCGAAAGCTCCACCGGCCCTTTAGCGCCGTGTTCCACTTAGATTGCCGTTGCCGTATGTTGTTACTCCTTGCGTCTTCACGTGCCATGCTTCTTGGATGGTCTGCGTGGGCAGCCTTGGTTTGAGGCTTAGCTTTCAGAGCGAGGAGCTCACCAATGCTGCATCGTCGGACATGGTTCAAAAACCGCTACAAACACTCAGCGCACACCGCCGGTACGTAGCGCGAAAGCTTAGCACGGTCATCACTTGAGCTCAGATCTTGGCAGCGTAGATGATGGTGGAATTCAGAATGCTGGCAAGGAGCAGCCTTCGCTCCTGTTTCGGTCCCCTGGAGTTCAGTATGATTCACTTTTATCAAACTTAGAGCTGCTGGAACAACGTTTCTAATCATCCCCGTCTATCTAAACTACAACAACTGGCAAGCTGATTATGAGGAGTTATATGAACTTATCTTAAGCTTACATAATAATAACATCATGCTTATGGGGGATTTTAATGCACGCATTGGCAACGAACAAGTGGATACAGTAGTTCAAGGATCTAAACATGGAATTGAAACAGTGTTAAGCAAGGCAAAGGATAAAGTGCTAAACAGAAAGGGTAGCAAGATTATTGAAATGTGTGAGGACCTGAGACTAACTGTCCTAAATGGAAGAACTTCTGGGGATTTTGAGGGAGACCTTTCTGCGAGGTAATGCGTGTTCCAAAATAGACCAATGGTGGGAGAAGATCATCTAGGATATGATAGTTGAAAACCAATTATCCTCGGACCACCTGCCGGTCACCACAAAGGGTCTGCTGACTACAAAATTAATCTACATTCTGCAACTCTTACGTCGTGTCCAAAAAGAAAACTCTCCAGCTATCAAGACGGAGTAAAGAACTTTGCATTTCGAAGCAACGTCATTATTATCGCAGAATCGAATCGAAGTTGTTGGAAACAAAAGACGGTAAATCCTTCTGGGCAATGGTGAGAACAATTAATGGAGCACCATCTCGTAGCAACATAAAAGCAGACGCATCAAGCCTTGCTCGACACTTTTAAACCCTCTTGTTTGTTAACCCAGACAACCTTGTCAACATTAACTGGTGCCTTCCTTCAAATCAAGTGGAGAGCTTGACAAACACATTACTAAGGAAGAAGTCAAAGCAGCTATAAAGAAGGCGAAATTAAACACCGGGAGAAGATAGAATACCAGCTGAATAACTCTGGAGTCAAGCAGGGATGCCTGTTAAGTCCGCTCTTGTTTGCGCTGTTTATTGATAACATAGCAACGACTCTTACGGGTGGAATTTCTATTCGAGGCTTGCGAGTGAAACTCCTGATGTACGCAGACGATTTAGTAAGAGACAACAGGGGTCGCAAATGAGTAATGGCTCATGAATTTCGCAACAATAGAACGGGTTACCTCCCTTAAATTTTTCGGTATTACTCTGTCCCCCAACATGTCGCTGAACGAGCACATGCTGTCAAAAATTAGAGGCTCTATCAAAGCGCTGAATAGTACATGGAATACGCTTTTGGAGAAACAGCACGTGCCACACAGCGTAAAATATAGAATGTTTGAAGACACTGCCCGTTTAATCATGTGTTATGTTTCTCAGATGTGCGGCTTCAGGACATACGAGGAAATAGAAAGACTCCAAAGACTTCATCAAAAAACTCTTTCGCCTACCACGTAATACGCCGAACTATGCCATCCACATAGAAACTGGACTGCCTTCGATTTTTACATATACCCTAGGATCTCACTTTGGATACACTAGAAAGACGTTTGATCAACCGGAAAGTCGTCTGGCACATACCATGGCAAAGTTTCTACTGGAACGCCGATCTCACTGCTTTACTTTTTGGCGCTCTCTGGCTGAAGAACACAATATGCAGATCAATTTGAACGATAAGGCATCCTGGGAAAAATCTAATAGAAAACGAGAAAGCTAAGCTAACTTCGTCTTTTAAAAAAATACTCTTTTTCCCATTTTCCGACCGATCGTTCGATTGGAAGCTATATGATATAGTCATCCGATTTGGCCAAAAATTTTTAAAATTATGTGAAAGCACGTGAAACAAAGAAATTACAAAATTGCAGGATGCTACCATTAAAAACAAAAAAAATTGTTCTAACTAAGACTGTTTTTCAGACCTATCTTTTGTATGGCAGCAATACCATATAGTTGTCCGATTTTAATCAATCTTGGCAAAATTTTAAAAAAGCATAGAAAACCTATGTGTTGGGAGCAGTAGGTGGCCCCCAGGAAAGACCACTAAAATGATTATGCATCAAGTTCTACTGTAAATCTAATCTCTCTCTATTATTTGGTCTCATTAACATTTATCTACTCAATTACTCAATTATCTATTCATTTTGTTCATCTCTGCCTCTGTCTTGCCTAGGCCTTGCCTTCGTTTGTTCTTTTTAACTATCTTCACTTCGTCTTGAGCATTGGCAGAGTGCAGCTGCATTTGTTTTATATACAGTTCCAAAACTTATCAATTGAATCGACATTGTTCATAATCAAAACTTTATTATTAAATCTAAGTGGAAGTTGAAGCTGGTGTATATTGTATTTTGGAGATCTAAACATCAAAACATTTCTCGACAAACATAAATAGCTGCCGAAAAGCTCGGTTGCTTCAAACACTATGAATACAAAGTTTGGAGACGTTTCCATTGAAAAGAAAAAAGTTTTTCATACTAAAACTAGTTTTCCGACCGACTGTTCCTATGGGACTTATCAGCCCTATCTTTTGTATGGCAGCTTTACCATATAGTTGTCCGATTTTCATCAAACTTGGCAAAATTATAAAAATGCATAGAAAACCTATGATTACAAAGTTTGGAGACGTTTCCATTGAAAAAAAACTTTTTCTCACTAAAACTAGTTTTCCGACCGATTGTTCCTATGGAAGCTATGAGATATAGTCATCCGGTCCGGTCGGTTTCGACATATTAGTAGTGTGCAGCAAAAAGAAGATAAATAATTGTCAGCGAATTGTTAAAGTGTACTGAAGACCCATAGACAAAAAAAAATTAAATAATAAAACTTCTACTACTACTACTAATTAAACTCACAAAATCAAACTGGGTAATTATTTTACCATAATTATTTACAGTGAATACACTGAAGTGTAACTCCAAATTAGTATAGCAGATCTGCTTTCAAAATCTTTATTTAGCGAGTGATTACTGTAATTTACGATTGGTCTTCTCTAGACTTGGTCAACCAATAGCAAGTTAAAACATTTTCCCATTATTTGAGCGCAGCCACAAGTACCAGCAGAAATACATAGAACATCGTGATTTAAAAACGAAAGAATACTGTAAAGACCATAATTGGGTCGGATCACAGCACGATTGATTCTGTATTTTCCTGTTGTTACCAGGACAAGGATAATGAAAACAAGTCATCACATTCATACATTAGAACTCACCCATGTAGCAGCGATGATGAAGGCCTTCTCACGCAATAGCACTGAATTCTTTTGCTTAAAGTGGATTAGTATGGATAAAGTTATTTTCCGAGGTACTTTCCTTGCAAATAAGTCTTTCGGATTTTAATGTTAAACTATTGCTTTTGGTTTTGAGTTAATTTTACTTTATTTTAGTTTGTTGATGCATTGATCTGAATATTTTACCTATGTAAGGACATTAACAGAGAGTCTACTGTTGCACAAATAAAATCCTATCACGGAAAGGAAAATCAAACTTAGTTGACGTCAAATTCTCCGCAACATTTTGGGTTAACTTGACGATGCCCTCGACACAGGGAGCAACTCTTCTCCTTGAGTTGAATTTTCACGATCCTTTGCCTTTCTATTAACGTTGCACACGTCACTTTTACGTCTTCTCGCAATTGTTTGTTGGTTGGTCTCTGCTCTGTCGCCGTTGCTATTCTGCTTTGCTTGACCTATTTGCCAACGTCAAAGAAGTGAAACTTTCACTCTATGACTCTATCTCAGAATTGTAACATTACCTGAGGCGTTTAACGGCCAAATGTTCATTTACTCTAATCAAGTTCGGGTGAATCTCAGGACATCCCCAATGATATTTAGTCCCAAAGAGGCTACTTTTCCACGCAAGGCCGGAGGCGTCTTACAATCGTGAAATGCTGCCGTGCAGTTGCCAGAACTAAGGAAAATTCACAAAATGAGTTAGGTCCCACAGGGCGGTTACAGGCGACATGAAGAATTCTGCTGGGCGCCGAAACGCAAGTAGGTCAATGGTACACTACTGGTAACCCAATGTAGAAATATGTCCTCGTCTGCGTCGTTTCAGATAGCACTGGCCAACTACGCTCAATAAAATAGCTAGTGCACTTCGGATGGCCAAGAAGTACATGCTTCTTGAACCGCAAAGCGGTTGCCACTTGTATCGCACAATTAAGGAGCACAGGTTTAATGCGGCCAGTTTGAATTTTGAATTTAAAACGACTGAGCCACGCCGAAAATTTATATTAAATGGGCCACGCCACCGGAAACACTTTGCAATTGAAAGCCTGACAGCCGTCAAATTGACCAAATTAAGTGTTGCCAACAGAGTTGGTCAACGAAAATAGTAGAAATGCTTCGTAATAAAATAGATCTGATCAAGTCAAATGATAGATATCAAAAATGTACTAAAAATAAACATATTATTTTGAAATAAAACTTTAACGAATTTTTCTCGGCATTCAGTTTTTCTTGAGAATGCTGGTTCACCAAAGTAGTGGGATTTCGTGGGGCGAAGCCAGCGGAATTTAAGAATCAAATGCTGAACAAGAACGCTCTCGATCTTTTTCATGGTTTTTGTACTAATAAATGTTTTGGCTTCTCATTTATTCCCTTTAGAGCGCCACACTTTGGAAACCTCTGGGAGGCAGCGGTGAAATAAGCCAAATCACTGGCTCTGAAAAACAAGGCGAATGCGCATTTACCCTTTGAAGAGCTTCAAATATTATTCATCGAAGTCGAATCCCTATGGAACTCCTGGCCGATCTAACCTACAACGGACCATACAAACGCACTTACTTGCGCACATCTTTCAATTGGAGTTCCGATAACCAGCGCCTCTGAAGAGCCTCTTTTCCACGTCACGACAAGCCCATCAATCTTGCTCTAAGCATATTCTCTTTTCATTCAAACATTGTTTAACATAAGCGAGCATCGGCACGAAGCCACAAATAAACAAAGAGACAAATAACAAATAAGTCCTGGCACCAACCTGGAGAGACTATAGTTTCAAAGGATTAAGTGAACATCCTGCAATCCCCATTTTCCTGGCCGAGAAAGCGGCCAGCACTACCATTGAAAACAAAAAAGGCTTTTGTTTCTAGTACTTTTTTTCTAACCTAACCCTTCTATGGCAGCTATACTAGCAGCTGAAAGCAGCGCTGCTACTGCGCTGCAGCGAACAGACTTTTGATCATAACTTGACAACAGTTCATCCGATCTTCGCCATTCATTTGGCGGATCGATAAGTTGTCCAGATTACTAAATATGTCTAAAAGGAACAGACTGCTGGAGGGGGCGTGGCCAAAATTGAAAATAAACTTCATCTGCCTGCAGACATAAGAAGCATATGTCCCATACCATCTCTGAGATCTGTGCGTTCAGACGGACAGACGGACATGACTCGGCTGTTGATGCTGATCAAGAATATATATACTTTATAGGGTCGGATATGCTTCCTTCTGGCTGTTACATACTTTTGCACAAACTTAATATACTCTATGTACCTACTTTAAAAATAATGTGTGTTTATTTGCGAACTCTGTTTTTTTAACACCTTAACACATAAAATACGCAAAAAAAAAAAATGGAAAACAAAATTTTCTGAAGGTTTGCACTACCCTTAACTTAAAACTCGGTCTAGAAAGATGTTGTGCGAAATAACTATACAATTACAAACTATTTTTCATACGATTGACTTGAAAATCAGTTCGAAATCTAGTTAAGCGAATTAATTAAACTTGCTTTTCCTGATTCAAGGCCATGTAGTATTTTTGAGTCCACCTTATAAAATTCAGTTGGTTTCTTAAAGGCTGAAAGTTATTTTGAGCCGATCTAAGCAAAACTCGATGTAAGCAGCTTGCGCCAATAAATAGATAATCCACAAAGTTACACGCTCACGAAGTTACGGCGGGTTCAGCTAGTTAAGAACATAATTCATTTCTTTGTTGCTGTGTGTTGCTACAATCAAAAATACTCATAGAACCCGAACCTAGGGTACATTTTAAGCACTGGGTATTAGGTGATGCTTTAAAGAAGTCCCTATGTTTTACTGTGTGTTCAATCTCAATAGATGTAAAATTCTCCAAACAAATAAATTGAAATCGGGCGCCGTGCTCGGGGTCTTAATCAAATGAATATGCTACTCACGAGAGAGGCAGTTGGTGGAATCAACTTCATGAACGGTTGATGATTACCCCCTCCGATGAGTAACCTAAGCGATATTTTGTTATTAAAAATTTAATTCAAACCAAAAATGCATTTTACAGTTTCTTCGTTTTAGATCCATGGTGCTAAAGCTGCACAAAAACTATTTACTTACCACAATCACAAGTTTTGAGGCTTAAGTTTTCAGTATATTCCGTCTCATCATCTGTATCAAGTCCAAAGGCATTGGACACACCGGAACTGATTCGAAAAATGGAGTCAAAAAAAAATTTACCGGTTCTTTGTGTGTTGCTACTTTGAACGCTATTTACAATTTCTAGATCATTGGAGGTTCTTGGATTTTGCAAGCAAATAATATTTTCTGTTTAACATCAGCAACAAAATTAGCAAGCAATACATTATTTTCATTTTAATTAAATAGTTAACATTGTTTTAACTTATGATTTTTCTTATAACAACAAATATGGTCAACTACATAAATATGCATAAGTACTTATGTAACATAAAAATATAAACATTATAAAGATGTAAATAAAGTTATCTTAAATATGTTCTACTTAGCCTCCCCTAAATAAAGTAGTGTAGAGTACAAACGCACTTAAATCTAAATACAAATGTGAGACTAAATGGAATCAAATCTTAGTCGGTGCCAAGCATGGTAAATATATGCGGCAAAGGGGGGCTTAATGCTGTTCAACAACTGTTTTAGCACCTTAAAAAACTTAAAAGTTGATTATCAAATTTCTGTCCAAATGACAGATCTGTTTGAAAGCATATGGTTTAGATGGTTATGGTTAGATTGAGTGGGTGATTACGAACGCTTCAGGAAATAAAAACCTTACTACACACGATTCACTTGCATAATGTTTGAAGCGTTTGTCGTCACTTACGATTTATTCACGTCTCAAAGGCTTCTCACGAATGCTCTCGCACAATAGAAATGTTCGTTCATAAAAATTGATTTAACAAAATACTAAAAACTTAATTTCCTTTTATTCATTTTTTAAATATTTTAACAAAACTTTGCTGCAACTGGCCGAAAACCAGAACTTCTTAAAAGTTCCGGCTAGCCCATTGCCGTGGCGGTCAAATTTGTTGGTCGAGATGAGCAGCGGTTAAGTGATTTGATTGTCTCAACAACTGTTTCCCTATATCGATTACACATAAAACTTTTTTGAAAAAACCCGGGATGAAACCCTTAAATTCTGATAAAAGGGACTTCTGTAAGCATCACCTTAAGCTAGGGATGTCGATATTTTATCGTTATATCGATAAATCAATATTTCTGTTTGACGATTAGGGTTATTCTGATGTGATATTTTTTGTGCCGATGTATCGATATTTTTAAAAAAAAATATATCAGAAAAAAAAACTACCATTAAACTTAAAATCGGCCGTTCGGTACATCTGTGTTAGACGAGGCTTATATTTTTCTTAGTATTTCAAGACCTTAGCAATGTCCATTGACTTTTAGACAGAGTAAGGGGCCAAGCCATTCGGGACAATCGGGCCGTCGATTGCCAGTCTCTGCTGTGTAAGCGCTCCAATACAAAATCTGTATTGTAGAATAAAGAAAAGTGTAATGTGAACTCAGTGGTTGCACTAGAAATCGACTGCGACCATAAAACGGAGTTTCACCAACAAACAATAGTGGAGTTCTTTTGACCCAGAGCAACAGGTTTTGTTAAAATCGTTTTCAAACCATTATTTTGAAAAAGTTATCACCAGTCAAACTGTTTATACAATTTATGCAATATATGAAGAATTAATCTTTAAGATTGTTGAGATTATCGAGTAAGCAAAATCTGTTAGTCTTTAAGCTCTGTACTCTCAAAATCAAAAAATGTATTTGGTCACAGTATTAAATACATAAATTAAACAATTTTGCTTTGCTTTGATATTTGAAAGTGATTCTAATTTTGTGAAGTGTTGTGTCAAAAGTACGAGAAAGAAATAAAAAGAGTTATTGAAAAAAAAACTTCACTACTAAGTTACTTTGAAAATTTAGCCTGACTTAAGAAAAATAATTCAATCGTACCTTTAAGTTATGCTATCGGAAAGATCAGATGGAAAAACTTGCACTGATCATTAGTGGTCTTATAGATGAAGCCGTCTTGCAATATCTTTTCCTGGTTTGTGTAAGCTTTAAAAAAACAACAATATTATCGATATATCGATATTTTTTGGTCTCGATATATCAAATATCGATATTGAAAATTTAAATTTTTGATATAATCGATATTGATATTTTGATACATATCGACAACCCTTCCTCAAACCCAGTTTTCCAACTGTACCCTAGGTTCGAGTTCTATCGGTACTTTTATAAAGGGTGATTTTTAAAGAGCTATAGGAAAGCTTTTAAAAAAAAAATCAGGGATGCAAACCGGTTCTGAACCGAACCGGTTTTGAACCGAACCGAACCGCATGTTCCAGCTAGTGAACCGAACCGCAAACCGAACCGGCTTCCTATCAGAATTGCTGAACCGAACCGAAAACCACAAAAGAAAACGGTTCGGTTCGGTTCAGCTTTCCCACGAGTTTTAACTGGAATCGCTTTCCCCAATGTTTTTGATTAATTTGGGAATTTGAATCGAAGATAATTTTTATACATTTCGTTCGATCCTCTACATAGGATGACTTGACACAGATTTTACAACTTGTAGTACTGTAAGTCTTCTGCAATGGCCCGCCTATCGCTTAATATTCGTGTCATCAATATGTCTTTTTCCTTTAGTAGACAATATTTTCAATTCAATCTTTTTTACCTTAATTCAATCTTAGACAGCAGAGTTTTTTTCGTATGATATGATTAATAGGGTATGTAAGATGCATGGAACGAATTCTTTTCTAGCTGACATTCTCTCTTTTCGAAGGGCATTCCTCAAGGAATTTATAGACGAATTCTGAAAGTCCGACATAATAATATGCACATTCTTCTTAAGATTTTAAAGATATTCAAATGGATTAGAAGAATTAAATTTCAAAAGTGTTCGAATAGTCACATTTTTACAGAAATTATAATATTTCTTTATGTACCTTTGTGAACCACTGAACCGAACCGAAACCGCGGTTCAGTTAGCTCCAAGAACCAT
>JAWNNO010003594.1:0-39515 GCA_035044985.1 Lordiphosa fenestrarum
TATTTTCTCATTTATAGAAAACTTTCAAAGTTTCAGAAAAATTTTCCATAAATGAGAAAAAGTTTTCTTAATTTTAGGGTGAATCGCCTTAAGAGGACTCATAGGAGAATTTCTAGTTTTCAGGGCGAATTGTTTTACCAGTGTATCTTAGACCGTGATTTGTGTGATGTTTGATCTTTTTTTCTAAACAATAACGGAAACATTCCGATGAACATTTATTAGGCTCGTTCATGAAACAAATCGAACCATTTTCACATTGCACACTTAGGCGATCGGTTCAAACCTGTTGCACCTACACAGAAAAAAAAAATGGAGAGATAAAATCAAGCTCAAAAAAATGGATTTTATCTCGACCTTCGCATTGAAATTTCAAGCAAACGTCGTACTGGATCCGAGATATCCGAGATCAGGTCAATCCTACTCGTATTTGCAAAGAGAGAATCCGGGATTGTCCGACTTCTGACATCGATTGGGATTGATTTAGTCCGGAATGGCTTGATTTCTTTTTCTGTATTCATTAATGAAAGTCTTGTGTAGTATTACTTATCCAAGCTCAATGCAGCCTTCTTCTTGGAAGCTGAAACTTTCGCAGACCCAAAAAGTTTACATGTATACTTGCCGCGGCCTGCAAATAAACCACCTGCTTAAGTTGTCAGTGCAGTCAGTGAATCCCTGATAGATCTAATAACTCGTAATGCCATCATTGAATTGTTATCATTTCAATTACAATTTTAACTTCTGGTAATGCATCGAACCAGCAAAGTGCATTTGTTTGATTTACTGAACGCTGCTTGTTTTTAAAACCACATAAAATGCTTTCTCAACTGATACGTGCCAACAGTCCAACGGGGCAACGTCAGCTGCCACTCCATGTCAACTGCAAAATGCCCTGATTAATCCACTTCACGCGGTTCGACGGTACAACCGATACCGTCTCCCTAAAGCCCCCCACCCACACCACTCCGTGGTCATCGTGAACGGCGGCAGAACTTTTTGCACAAAAACGAAACTGTGACAGGGAGCCAAATGCTTCGATATCGCTACGTGCGCACAGGTTGATTGCGTTTACGTGTTGTTTCCCGGCATCGCGGCAAATGTAATTTCCAACGTTGCATCACGATACACTTGGGCAATGCGACAGGCAACTAATGCAAAAGTAATGCAAGTTGAACGAAGGCAAACCGCACGCCGGTGTTGATAAACAGCTCAGCCACCAACTGCCGAAACCGACACACAAAATGAAGTTTCAGCTAATCAGGATGCACTTCTCTAATTAGAAAATATTCACATGCATGGAGTACGGGAAATTAGAGAGTAAGGACATGGCTTTACTTATATGTCAGATACGAGCTCTGAAAATGTTAATTCTTACTGATGAATCATTTTATTTCACGAATTTCAGATCATAGACAATTTTATGCTCGAGTTAGCCCTTCTCTAAGATAAAAGTGAGATTAACCTATCAATTAATCTAATCAGAAATTTTAAGTTTACTGTTCAGAACTGAACTCATGGAACTGTCTATGCCTTTTTTAAGCAGATTTCTACGTTTAGATTGAAGCAATAAACTGTTTCAGTGTTGTATTAAACACTGGTTTCATAAAAGTTGACCATTTGTCGGTAAGCAAACACGATTTTCTCAATGCAATCAAATATTTATTTTCTAGTTTTTAGAAAATCTCACTAAAATACTTTTTTTTCTTAGTTTAAAATGAATTTCCAGTTTTTCTACAGTTTTTTCTTAAACGTAGAAAGGACTCCTCGATAAAAAAAAGCCTACTTTTTAGAAAATATTTTTCAAAATTTTCGAAATTCGCTAATTTATTCTAAATTTTTTTAGAAAATTATCCAAAAACTTTTTTAATTTTGGAGCAGTTAACAAAAAAGTGTTTGCACGGTGTCTTAAAATAGGGCGACTACCGTTAGAGTTAATAAAACGCCCCAAAGAACGATTCTTGAATTTTGAAAAACGATTTAGAAAAAATATTTTAGAAAATCGCCCTTAGATTTGAAAAATATAAAAAATACACCGCTTGTAATTCACAAGTTCGGCGCGGATGCTTGAGATAGTTGAATGCGCCAAGATGTGAATGTTGAAGTATCCACGAGGCCCCAAGATCAAATCCCAGACTAGGATAGGTAAGGTTAAAAGAATAGTTACAAAAAATAGAAAGTTGACGGTGGCTCGGCCGAAGATGGTATACCCTTGCAGATGGTATATTGAAATTGTCCAGATATTTGTAACGCATAGAAGGAAGCTTTTCCGACCACATAAAGTATATATATTCTTGATCAGCATGACGAGCTGAGTCGATATAGCCATGTCCGTCTGTCCGTCCGTCTGTTTCTATGCTATCTCCTCCGTTAGTTTTAAAGCTATCGCCACCAAACTTTGTACGAAGTCTTCTGGTCCAAATACGCTGCACATTTGTCGGAACCGGCCGGATCAGATGACTATAACATATAGCTGCCAAAGCAACGATCCGTCGAAAAACTAGTACTAGAGAGAAAAACTTTTTTGTTTTTAATGTAAACGTCTCGAAACTCCGTATTTACTAGTTTTCTATGCTTCTCCACGATTCTGCCAAGTTTGGTTAAAATCGGACATCTATATAGTATAGCTGCCATGGAAAAGTAAGGTTAGAAAAGTAGTCTTACTAAGAAAAACTTTTTTGTTTTTAATGTAAGCCTCATTTAAATTAGCATATATATATAATAAGCTTTCACACAGTTGTTCACAGTTTTGTCAGAATCGGATTACTATAGGTTATAGCTGCCATATGAATTATCGGTCGAAAATCTAGTTTTAGTGAGAAAAACTTTTGTGTTTTTTAAGAAAACTCCTCCAAACTTTGTATTTCTTATTTTGCTATGCTTTTTCATGATTACACTAAGTTTGGTCGAAAACGGACATCTATATAGTATAGCTGTCATACAAAAGAAGAGTCATGGTATGTGTTTTTCAGAGGGGAAAGACTTTGGTTGAATGTATATTTGTATATATATATATATAATACAAAATTCTTCCGTACATGGCTTTGTAACCTCACTCCTCCCAAACGGCTGGACCGATTTCGATGAAATTTCGTGTGAGTGTAGTAGTAACAGCGTAGGTGGTTTATATCTATAGCTGATTCTGGTAGGTCACACAGGGATCGCGTAATTTGCCATCCACGGCTTTTTTGCACCATAACTTGACCTAAACTTAACCGATTTGGATGAATCTTTATAAAGACATTCGTCATGAATAGAGAAAGGCTGATAACAAATATGGTCCGAATCGGTCAACTCTTTCGGGTACCTCTCGAACACATATATGTTTTTTGTTATCTCACGACAGTTAATTATTGTTAGGCGGTACGAAGTTCGCCGGGCCATCTAGTATATATATATTTCTTTATATTTTTTAATATCCTTTTTGTTTCCTCCGTGTATGAAATGGTTTCATGGTTTTAGAAAATGTTTTAAAATAAATGTTGAATCGAATTTCGAAAATCAAAACCGACGTATGATGCAAGGGCTTATACTAATTTATTTTTAAACTCCAGTCTTTGTTGTCTATGCTGTGTCAGCCAGATCGAGAATATCGTCTAGTTTTGTGCAGATACAAAATGAACTAGTATTTTGCTTTGTGGAGGATAGCCGTCACTAATTCCGAATTCTGATTTGGGTGCTCACACATACTGCAGATTTCAGCAGCCAGTCAATAAACCGTTGTCACGCCCCCCCATGCGCCTAGTTATCTCTGCCCGGGATCTAAGAACAGCGCAGACATACTACCTAATCGGAGACAGACACAAAAAGACAACGGCACGTCGGGAATTCTTGACTTTGGCACAAAACTTTAAGTAAATCTGCTTATCTTGTTGGAAAGTTTCGCTACGTGCCGCCGTCGTGGCATTGGTCATGGTCGCGTCGCCTCGCTTTCGCGGTCTTTGTTGTCACTGAACTCACCCCTCCCACCCGCCAAACGAATCAAGTGAGTTGAATGCACAGCTATCATAAAGTTGACATAAAGTTTTGTCAATGTGGGGGCATTAGTTTTGGTTTTTATCGCACATGTTCATTGTCAATCAACATAGTCCGAGGTTTACTTTGATTGGAACTGGCCGCGGTTGCCAAGTGCCCTTCGTACGACAGTTGTGGACACAGTCGATGGGGAATTAATTGAAATTCCGACTTCCGGCGCTTCCTTAGCGTCTGCAAATATGCCAACACTGAGAAAAATACAACATAAATTTAATAACCAATCAACCATCTCAAATAGTTAAATATTCTATATAAATAATATTCAAAAGATAGAATAAGTCAAAAAATGTTGAGCTGGTTTAAAATAAATAAAATCGAGAAAGCTAAGCTAACTTCGTCTGTGCCGAATTTTTTATACCCTTGCAAGTGCTCGCTTAAATATTTTCAAAAGATACTTTTTCCCATTTTCCGACCGATCGTTCGTATGGGAGCTATATGATATAGTCATCCGATTTGGACAAAAACTTGTAGAACTATGTAAAAGCATGAGAGACAAACAAATACAAAAATGCAGGATGTTACCATTAAAAACAAAAAAGTTTTTCTAACTAAGACTGTTTTTCAGACCTATCTTTTGTATGGCAGCTATACCATATAGTTGTCTGATTTTAATAAAACTTGGTAGAATTATAGAAAAACATAGAAAACCTACGATTGCAAAGATTGGAGACGTTTCCATTGAAAAGAAAAAAGGTTTTTTATACTAAAACTAGTTTTCCGAACGATTGTTCCTATGGGAGCTATGAGATATAGTCATCCGATCCGGTCGGTTCCGACTTATTAGTAGTGTGCAGCAAAAAGAAGACTCTGTGCAAAATTTCAGCTCGATAGCTTTAAAACTGAGAGACTAGTTCGCGTAGAAACGGACAGACAGACGGACAGACGGACGGACGGACGGACGGACAAAGCTCAATCGACTCAGCTCGTCACCCTAATCAAGAATATATATAGTTTATTGGGTCGGAAATGAATATTTCTATGCGTTGCAAGCTTCTGGGCAAAATTATAATACTCTTTGCAAGGGTATAAAAATACCAATTAGTTTCAAGCATTTTGATTTATATGTATGAAAATTAAGAAGCTTACACTTAAAACAACAACTTATTATGCCCCTAATTGATTTAAAGTATTGTTAAGCATATCTATATAAGTGTAAGCACATTATTTTCTGCACTAAAACAGAGAATCTAAAACCTTGAATATAGTCTCACAACCTAGACGAAACATTGACATAGTCAATAGAGATGACAAAACATGGAATGACATTTTCTATTTTCAGTATATTCAAAGGTTGATGCTGATTATATCTGGTTTCTGTGTGCTGAACATGTAACTGTTTTCGGTAATGGTCTATCACATCTAAATTTTGAGTAGGTTAAGGCAGAGCTGTCATGTAATCATTACTTTGCGTACTTAATTACTTTTCATTACAATAATCTCGATTATTCAGACAATGAAAAAAAAAATTTCTGACAACGATACTCTAGCTTGGAACCATAACTATTCAATCATTATTTTAAGTAATTACCTTTACAATTACCTGAATAATTATACTTATAAAAGGGATATTATTGAGTAATTGTGCTTAAAAAAATTGAATAATTCATGTAATTGTAGGTAAAAACATAATTTTTTACCAATTTAGTTAGGAAAACAACAAATTTAATTATGAGAAAAATTATTCAATTGTGTTATTAAAGCCTTGTGTGTGAGAATGGTGGGTTATTGGATGTTTATTCCAAACATTGAATGCATGAGCATTCTAACTGGTATATAGTCTTATACCCCCGTTTATGCACAAAAAGAATATCATGATAAATGCCCCTAAAAGTATGCCAACTTAATTTTCTTTAATAATTGTCAATTTAAATACTGTGAATATCGCTTACATGCAAAAGCAATTATGCCGCAATATTTTTGCTTATAAGCGATATTTGCATTATTATTACAGAGTCAAGTGTTTAACTATCGATGAAAAGTAAATCGATAGTTCAATTTACGGCAACAGTGTTGGCAAATTTGCTTACTTCCGACTAAAATAGTATGCAGAAACTTCAATTTTGCTGAAATAAGGTTGCATACATGCGATATTTGCTTATAAGCAATTTGCATACAAGCAATTAAATTCTCATATTAAATTTGTGCGTAATGCGCTCTAGTGTGGAATTTTTGCATATAAGCTGTATTTGCATACAAGCGGTTCGTCATATAACCGATATTTACTGCAAGTAATTGAGAGCCAGTTATGCCAGCGTCATACTAATAATACTAAAAAAATCGTAATCAGGAATTATTTTTTGTTATCTGAAAACTTTTAGTTGATGGTAATGGTAATTGAAGTTGTAGTTTACAGCTCTTTGGTTTGGGCTTGAAGTTGCCTAAAATTTGTATTTTGTTTCTTTTTTATAGGCACGCTTTGTGTTGAAGCCATATTATTGACTTTACTTTTTTTGAAAATATTGTAAAGTATTGTTTCTTAGCTTTTAAAAAAACTGTACCAAACATTTCCACTATTTTTTAAAGAGAATAACTTTTATTTTGAAACCAAATATTTCCAATTATTAAATTGCCTACAGCCCAAAAATATGCTGCGCATGGTGAATCATAGTTGGGTGGTTTTTGAAGTTGATTACAAAATTACAACAAAAATCATTGCCAGAGTATAGGCAGTATACGATATTGTGATATTTTGTTATTTTTGTTATTCATTCAATCTCAGTGTATGCAAAGAGTGGATTATGTAAGACGCATTGATAACTGACTCTACTTATTTGAATGGCCTACTTTAAGGGGCACTTATTACGATATTCTTTTTGTGTATAAACGGGGTACTAGACTTATTTCAAACTACTTCAATTAAGAGCTAGTCTAAAAGCTCAACGATTCTTACACAATCAAAAACTTCATAACGATTATCAAAAGCGCATAGAGTCGGTAAAGAAGCAAGTGCAACTGTTTCTCTACATTAAAAACCTCAAGAGCTTTGCTTGAAGTAGTTTTTCTACACTTTCTTATAAATGGTTATGTAGATTTAAATTCTCTGGATTGGATTAGTCAATTTAGATTGTACCTCTGTACCTGGACTGATGCATTGCAAAAGCTAAGTTCTCAACTGTGGGCTCACCAAGGATCTAAGGCCGCCAACTTAAGAAACAGTTGTTAAAGATTAAAGATCACATGGCTGGCTGTGAATATACTTCTAATATGTAATAGATGATCAACGACAATAAATACAAACTAATTTGTCGTGACTGACCAATCATTAAACCCCGAAAAAGTGCCATAGAGAGGACCTCCTAATGAAAATGCATAAAAACTGACATCAATTAGTATTATAAATTAAATATTATTGTTCAATTCATTATCTTAAATCCCTAGACAAATCATATATTTAAGTCGGTCAATATTTAACCTGTCAGAGTTTGTATTTAACTTGATAGCTTTTAAGTATGGCGCCAGACGAACTCTATGATGTACTTCATACCCCTTTTTGTACACTTAACTTTCTCCAAATTGTTCATATTAACATTTCATATTTCAAACATCAGTAGGCACTTCTTTTGATCAGTGTAAAATTCTCCTCTTCACATATGCATGTGTTAGTTGATCCCTTTCTGGTTGGGTGCCTGATATTTGCATCTGCTTGTGTGTGTGTGTGTGTGCTGCTGCAGTAGTTGGGGTAATTGTACGCATTGCATTAATAGACGATACCTGAGTTGATTGTTGAAGCAGAGTTCAATTAAGCTAACGAGGTTACGAAATGTGAGCTTTCTACTTAAAGAGATATACCGAGTGTTGGATTAAACTTTAAGTGCCGTGGCTCTGCTCTTAATATCCGTTAGCATAAAGTCCTTTTATTATCCTCTCTCGCACTCTTAAAGTGCATCTGGCTATGTTCCGGCTCCTTGTCGTTTTGCTGGCCAAGTGCATGTACCAATTTATGGTCAAATGCTAATTTTTGGCCATGTCGTCGCACAACGCGCGAATTACTCGATTTTGGTCTTGGCCCCCAATAATTCTCGTCTCCATCGCCGTTGCGGTATCTGGCCTCCTGATGGGGTCTTGCTGTGCTGCATCTGCCAGATGCCTCAGCTTCTGGCAACTTTGTGGCTCGCGATAATCCTTGTTGCAGTTGTTGTTGTTGCCGTACATTGAGTCTGGTTGTTGCCATTAATGCCATCCTGGACGGAATGGAAAAAAAAATGCTATTATCTTTTGAAATTGTCTGCCAGGCGGCGGCTGCTCCAGGAAATATGGATTAAAATGTTGCCCAGGATCCCTGTGTGGCCGCCGCTGCTGCTGCTGCGTTAACTTGATTTTTTAAGTGCCTCTTCGTCGCATTATGAACGTTAAGGCGTTTGCTCGGCCCCCGCCCGACGGTTTACAATTTTTCTGCATCGCTTTTCATTTCTGCTCATGCATACAAAATTAGTGCAGACATCGAGAGCTCCCTCCGCCCGCTCTCCTTGCCACCATTCACAAAACCGTTTATGGCTTACAGCGAGTTAATCGCACTGTCATTGTTGGGAGGACTGGAAGCCGAGGCAGGGGGTTTACTTTGCCAGCGGCAAGAGCAACGCAACGACAACTTTATGGTTGCAGCAAAAAAAATTATGAAGCATACTTTTTTGGGCAATTGTGGCAGACACTTGGAGTAAGTAAGCGGCTTACGATGATGATGCCACTGCCGAAGCGTTTAAGCTTACGTGCAATTGCAATAGGCAATACGATACGCATAAAATGTGCGTGCTAATACCCGTTACTCTTAGCGTCAAAATGGTGTGTATATATTCTTGACCGGCATCAACAGCCGAGTCGATACAGCCATGCCCGTCTTTTTTTTTTGTCTGTATGTCCGTCCGTCCATATGAGCACTCAGTTCACACACCCTATATGAAAAATGTTGAATAGCTCCAAGAATGTTGGATCTCATATTTCATCTTTGAAATTTACATAAAGATCGGAAAATAAAAGCCAGATTTATAAAGGTTATAAAAGCGTTGCATAGTTTTCTGAGTCTCATGCGCTGTTTGCTAACATCATGTTGAAAGGTTCGAATTAATGTTAATGCTCTGTTAGTTAACATAAGGAAAATTATTATCCACCAATTCCCCTGAGTAACGGGTATATCGAAGTCGGGCAGGGCCGCCTTTAACTTACGCTCTCGTTTGCAGACAGGGAAGTGATATGCTAGGTTCTCACCGCCGTGATTTTGTCATCGACATCACGATTTATCGAAAAGATGCGAAAAGGTGTTCGCATTGGCAACATTCTTGCATTCTTGTGTTCTTGCATCCACTGAACAGCTGACTGGGATTTGCTGACATTGTAAAAAGATAATTTGTTGCTAGTTAAATGGATTTATATGATGGCTTTCCATTAATAGTTTTGGATAACGACGAGGCAATGTTATTGCACTTGCTGCATATGTTGCACAGAATACAAATACACACATTAAATTTTCTTGAATTTTATTTTCACAGTTTTTTCCTGTATTTCGTTACAAAGCTTCATATTTAAACTTAAAAAAAATAGTATTTGGCTATAATCAGCAGACTAAATTAATAAATAATCTTACCTGCTTGTTTTGCCATGACGATTTTCTTTTGTTATTTGGCGCTTTAAGTTTTACAGCTGTTTATTATTTTTGTTAGTGCTGGCAGTTGTAACGATGCCAGTACGATAGGCAAAATTATCGATACCCTGTCAAGTCACTACTCGAAAAGTCACGGATGCAACCGCATCCAAATTGGAAGCAACTTGTTTGCTACCTCTAGCTGCTATGATTTTTGTATGGCGTGAAAGTTGCATCCGACACAGGAATGCAGGAATGCAAGAATGTGCTGTAGTGAGAACCGGGCAACAGACTGATAGTCTAATTCTAAATTTGTGCTATGAAATTCTTGGTTTCTTCGATTTGCCAACTCAAAAGCAGTTGATGCATGTCTTGTCCATATTTGGTTTCCGTATTGGTATCACGCTGCCAATTTTAAATGTATGTGGGATTTGGGTAGTAAGGATGCTGTTGAAAAAGCTAAGAAGTCCCAGCAGAGGGCTGGGAGGTAGGTTTCTTAGTAATGGTGGAACTTAAGTTTTAGTTTTGCTTAATTAATGTTGGGCAAAAATTGATGTTGTTATCGTTAAGTATGTCTTGGACTGGTAAGGCAATGTATGGGAGTTATATTAAAGCATGTTTTTGAAATGGATGAGAATGTCTTTGGGTAAATGTCGTAGAACAGTCATAGAAAGTTGCTAAGCTAACTTCGTCTGTGCCGAAGTTTTTATATCCTTGCAAGTGCTCGCTTAAATATTTTCAAAAATTACTTTTTTCATACAACGACCCATTTTCCGACCGATTGTTCGTATGGGAGCTATATAATATAGTCATCCGATTTGAACAAAAACTTGGAGAATTTGGTGAAGGCATGTGAAACACACAAATGCAAAATTGCACCATTAAAAACAAAAAAGTTTTTCGAACTAAGACTGTTTTACCGACCTATCTTTTGTATGGCAGCTATACTATATAGTACTTCGATTTTCATCAAACTTGGCAGAATTATAAAAAATATGAATACAAAGATTGGAGAAGTTTCTGTTGAAAAGAAAAAAGTTTTTCTCTCTAAAACTGGTTTATAGTCATCCAATCCGGTCGGTTCCGACATATTAGTAGCGTGCAGCAAAAAGAAGACTCTGTGCGAAATTTCAGCTTGATAGCTTTAAAACTGAGAGACTAGTTCTCGTAGAAACAGACAGACAGACGGACGGACAAAGCTCAATCGACTCAGCTCTTCACCCTGGTCAAGAATATATATTGTTTATGGGGTCGGAAATGAATATTTCTATGCGTTGCAAACTTCTGGGCAAAATACCATTTGCAAGGGTACAAAAAAATGCATTGTAAGCAACTTGAATCAACTAAAATCTAGGCGTGGTGGATAACACAGTACGACACTAAAAAAAAACCCGGGATGAGACCCTTAAATTCTGATAGAAGGCACTTCTGTAAGCATCGCCTCATACCCAGTTTTTCATCTGTACCCTAGGTTCGCGTTCTATGTGTACTTTTGTATTAGGAACACACAGCGACTTAGTCATTAATGGTTCAGAACAAAAATCTACAAAATTCAGCAAACACAGACAGGGTCACTAGGAACGTAATATCAAAAAATCGCGTTTATCGTACAATTCGTTAAGGTACCTCCAGAAGGTGTCAAACACAAATTCTTGAATATCTTTAAAACCGCACGGTAGATTTTTATTAAAAACTAAATTTATGATGGCACAATGGGCTAGTGCACGTCCCTAAAAGATGGTACTCGTCGACCAAAATACCGCGAGATGGAGTGCCATTTTAAGATTCACCCACGAACATCTCCATGTAAGTCTTATAGTATATCCCAATATAGACAGAAGTTTTCGGTTTTTCCTACATAGCCTTGGTTCGCGGGCTATGGTTATTTTTGTACAAGCAACTGCCATTAAGGGTATTAGCAGCTTCACCAAAATTATGCTATTAATCTTATATGTAACCTGCTTTATTGCAAGCAATAAGAAAAAAAAATAAGAATAAGAAAACTCTACCGTGCGCTTTTAAAGATATGCAAGAATTTAAGTTTGACCCCTTCTGGAGGTATCTTAACCAATTGTACGAATAACGCGATTTTTTGATATTACATTCCCAATGACCATGTCTGTGTTTGCTGAATTTTGTAGATTTTTATCTTGAACAATTAACTTCTAAGTTAAAATTGTTGTCGCAGTGTGTTGCTAATACAAAAGTACCCATAGAACGCGAACCGAGGGTACAGTTGAGAAACTGAGTATGAGGTGATGCTTAGAGAAGTCCCTTCTATCAGAATTTAAGGATCTGATCCCGGGTTTTTTCCAAAAGTTTGATCTTGTCGTACTGTGCACAAAAATTCTCTAGAATCAGCAATAATCCTCCAATGTACTAAACCTTGTTGCCTAGTCTTATCCATTTCCAATGATTAATTGCATCAAATTATACAAATAATTCTTCGATTCTCAGTATCTGATTGAAACTATCTTCCACGGCTTTTAATATGTTGCTTTCGTGATGGAAATATTGCGGCACTGATTTCGCCATTTCCTCTCGAACTTACGTTTATTGTATTTACCCTAATGTTTGGCCACATCCGTGAATTTCCGGTTGATTTTTAATCAACTGTTTGTCGGTTTGGCAGCACGTTCAACCAATTTTTGGGTAGGTGTGGCCGGACCATAAAAACTGATTTTAATGTTGACCGCCGGCGCTCAAGTGCAGAACCTAAGTCCCCCACCCATCTTGGGCCACCACTACTCCACCTCCTTCCCATGTCTCGTCTTTGTCTTTTACAACCTTTTGTCAGTCGTTAATTTTTATGTTTATAGCGCAAATTTTCGCCTTGCTGCACACACGTCTGCGTCTACAGCATTCAGTTTGGCGAGAGAGCTGAATTTGGAAACCGCAGAATGCCACACCAATTGATGGGGTGGAGCCAGCGACAAAGAGTCCCAAACGACGTTCTAGGTAGTTAAAACAATAACAATTAGCTGCAAGCCAAGTCGTTGGCAACACGCAAAAATTAATTAGCGCTCACAAAAGGAAATTTGAGGTTGAATTGAGTTCTGTGGGCGCAGCCGTAAAATGCAACAAGGAAATCATAGAAATTGGCAGCAATTCCATTAAATTAAAGCAACGCCACACGTTACACATCACGGGAGAAATCTAATCATGGCAGCAAGCGAAAACTTTCGACCGGAAAAATTGCACATCCAAAACTTTGCCTGACAAAGTTGGACCGTCCCGCTGTCGGTCCCACTAGACAGGCGCTGGCGAGGATAATTGCGAAAATGGAAAAGCCAAAACTTAAACAAAAACGCAGACGCTAATGAAATTTCGATAAACTTTTGCCAGGCACTCAGCTGCAACAATGGCCAACAGAATGGAACGGCAAGTGCAATTTTGCAGACAAATCAAAACAAATTATGATTTATTGAATTTTAATTTAGTGCCAAAGCAAAAATTTCCCATAAATATTTGAGCGCATTCAGGCAGAGGGAAAACAGAAGTTATGATCATTGCAAGTTATTTTTTGAAATGAGTGAGTGTGTGTGTGTGTGTGTGTGGAAGTAAGTGCGCAACCCTCGAATCAAAAGTGGGTACAGTTGGCTTTCAACTTTTTAGCTCGGCGCGTGCGACGCTTACGCATGACCAGCAGCAGGACCAACGCACACTGGGCGAAGTCGAGAGGCAAGCGGAGTGAATTTTAAATGTTGAGGAATGGTAAAATCCTAAGATCGGGTTTTAAAGTTGAAGTTAAAGTTAAAGTTAAAGTTAAAGTTAAAGTTAAAGTTAAAGTTAAAGTTAAAGTTAAAGTTAAAGTTAAAGTTAAAGTTAAAGTTAAAGTTAAAGTTAAAGTTAAAGTTAAAGTTAAAGTTAAAGTTAAAGTTAAAGTTAAAGTTAAAGTTAAAGTTAAAGTTAAAGTTAAAGTTAAAGTTAAAGCTAAAGTTAAAGTTAAAGTTAAAGTTAAAGTTAAAGTTAAAGTTAAAGTTAAAGTTAAAGTTAAAGTTAAAGTTAAAGTTAAAGTTAAAGTTAAAGTTAAAGTTAAAGTTAAAGTTAAAGTTAAAGTTAAAGTTAAAGTTAAAGTTAAAGTTAAAGTTAAAGTTAAAGTTAAAGTTAAAGTTAAAGTTAAAGTTAAAGTTAAAGTTAAAGTTAAAGTTAAAGTTAAAGTTAAAGTTAAAGTTAAAGTTAAAGTTAAAGTAAAAGTTAATCTGTATATTGTGTAGACATCAAGTCGTGGTAGAAGTCAAAAATATAGCCAGCTTGATTAGACTTTTGTGAAGCATAACTTTTGAGATTCGTTCTACCTTTTTTCTGCAATTTTTCCCACTGTGCAATGTGATCTATAGCTGGGGAATGGGGCAGCTGGCCGGGAGTCGCATTGCAGCAAATTTGTGTTTTTTGCCAAATGTGCGTATGCAAATTTGCTGGCCACATGTCATTTTTGACCAATTCCGCTTCAGGGCTCTCTAATGCCTAACGAAAACAACAACGACGACAACAACATCAGTAAACAATAACAACCCTCGTTGCGGTATTAGGGTGGCTTCGCCACTTTTAAAGAAACTGGGGTGCTTTGTGCAAATAATTTTTGCAACTTGTTTTACCCACTGACCTTGAAAAAGCGTATACAAATTCAAATTCGAATTAACTGCCAAGCAGCTGTAAACCCTAAAGCCCACTGGGGTGGATCAGGTTGCCACTGCTTCCTCAATCGCCCTTTTCACTTAACTCAAACCTCAGCCAAATACTACAAGTTGTGCAAAATTTGTGCTTATCAATAGGCCGCTTATCGCGCGAAATGAAAATCCATTATAGGTTGCTATTGCCTTTCCATTTTGTGCATGATTCGATTGCCTTCGCTAATCGTTCACTCCCAGAGGATTGGTTTTTGTTGTTTCTGTTGTTCTGATTGGCATTGTTTGGTGAAATTATTTTGAGAGCTATCGATTTCAAAAGAAAAACAAATTGCACTCAAATTGAGGCTGGGCGAAAATACATATGCGCTCGTACATTCAAATAAGGGAAATGAATTGAATTTATTAGTCCCGAAAATTTCAATATTTGCCATGGTTACAATTTATGTAGGAAACCTTTTTATAAAAATAAATATTATGCACTTTAAACAAAAACTCTTACATTTTTATAATCATGCAGAGGGAATACAAAACTGGCGATTTGTTAATTTTGATGAATCTCTAATGTCCGGTTGTCATATCTTCCAATCACCCTGGTCAAGTTACGCACCCAAGAAAACTTCCCAACTTCTACACTTTAGCAAGAACAGGATAAGAACTTTTGATAGGAGTCATAACGGGGCACTGCACCTTCGATCAAATGACCACCAGAATGCGCTTGTCCCACTATGACTTCTGCCGTACATGTGGAAACGAGGAGGAAATAGATAGCATATAACACCGACTATGCGACTGCCCTTCACTACTGGGTATAAACTATATATATTCTTGATCAGCATGACGAGCACAGTTGATTTAGCTTTGTCTGTCTGTTTCTATGCGTTCTCCTCCGTCAGCTTTAAAGCTATCGCGACCAAACTTTGCTCGAAGTGTTCTGGTACAAATACGCTGCACATTTGTCGGAACCAGCCGGATCGGATGACTAAAACATATAGCTGCCATATGAACGATCGGTCGACAATCTAGTTTTAGTGAGAAAAACTATTTTGTTTTCAAAGAAAACGCCTCCCAACTTTGTATATCTTAGTTTGATATGCTTTCCCATGATTCCACTAAGTTTGGTTGAAATCGGGCATCTATATATAATATACAGCTGTCATACAAAAGTAGAGTCAGAAATGTAGTCTTAGTGAGAAAATCTTGATTGTCTTCGATGGAAATGTCCTTCAAATTAGTTAGAAAAACGAGCTGCAAGGGTATACAAACTTCGGTCGAGCCGAAGTTAACTTCCTCTATTTTTATACTCTGTACCGTAGGTACATAGAGTATATTAAGTTTGTGCAAAAGTATGTAACAGGCAGAAGGAAGCATCTCCGACCCCATAAAGTATATATATTCTTGATCAGCATCAACAGCCGAGTCGATATAGCCATGTCCGTCTGTCCGTCTGTCTGTCTGTCCGTATGAACGCACAGATCTCAGAGATGGTAAGAGATAGAGGTTTGACATGTATGAGACATATGCTTCTTATGTCTGCAGGCAGATCAAGTTTATTTTCAATTTTGGCCACGCCCCCTCCCGCCCCTGCAATTTAGAAAAAACGTCATATCTCCCACAGTTTTGAAGATAGATGGCTTGTTCCTTCTGGACATATTTAGTTATTAGGATAACTTATCGATCCGCCAAAGGAATGAAGAAGATCGGATGAACGATTTTCGAGTTATGATCAAAAGACAAAAGTTTCTTGGTACAGAGTATGTTATAGTCGGGCTTGACCGACTTTCTTTCTTGTTTTTTTTTTAATATTGTGTAAATCATGCACTGTAGGCTCGATCCAAAACCTTTGTTGAGCCTAAACTTAAGTACTTTTACATTTAAGAGTTTGCTTAAACTATAACAATTATAATATTTTACTTGTTTCCGTTCTTCTGCTCAGGTTTCAGGTTCGGACATGATAAAAATACCGAAATCTCCTCACTACAGAGTGGTTCGGTTTCTTTAGACTCGATTATAATAGATACCGGGTGTGGTGCAGCGGGCAGTGTGTGTGTGTGTGTGGGTTGTGCAAGCGTTTATGGGTGCCATCCCGCCCCTGGGCATCGAATGAGAAATGATTTTTCTCTAAAAACTTACACACCCGGTCAACTTCAATAGCTATTGGCGCCAGCTTTGCAGTAAGTAGCCATGAAAAGCACCGGGACATCGAATGAGAAATGATATTTCTCTAAAAACTTACACACCCAGTCACCTTCAATAGCTATTGGCGCCAGGGTTGCAGTAACTAGCCATCAAAAGCCCTGGGACATCGAATGAGAAATGATATTTCTTTAAAAACTTACACACCCGGTCAACTTCAATAGCTATTGGCGCCAGCTTTGCAGTAACTAGGCATGAAAAGCGTCTTAAACCTTGCCCTTCGGACTGGGCTCTAAGCTGTAGGGAAATTTTGCGGCACTCAAGCCAAAGTGTATCTAAATATTCTGAAATTGCAGCAAAAGAGTCGCAGTTGTCGCTGATATTAAAATTTATAAAACTTAATTTTCAAATAGGACTTCAGACTGAGACTACTAAGAATCACAATATATGGTAATGGTTACGATCTGAGCTTGGTCTTTTCAATTGTAATTGAACACCGAACAAAAACCAAATTAAGCACCAGAATTTGTCTGACTGGGTGCTCTCCTCCACACAAGGGCGTAGCCAGGGGGGGCAGGGGGGGGCAGTTGCCCCCCCCCTTTAATAATTTCAATTGGCTTGTAAAAATTTACGGTTACTTTTTGGAAGTTTTTGGAGTTTTAAGGGCTGGAAAAATTGTTTTGCTCCCCCCTTCGCCGAAAGCTGGCTACGCCCTTGCCTCCACAACAGAATACATGGCTATTCATACATAAATGTACAATGTACATAATTGATTCTCAAAAAGTTTATTTTCCTCTGATTTGGCTGTGTTCCTCAGTATCTAATCAATGACACACCACACAAATTGATAACTGCAGCCACGGTTTCTTTGCACTTGTGGGCGAGCACAAAATGGCCACGTCATGAAGCATGGTTTCTGCTTTCTGCACACGGCCTGGCTGTGGCAGTTCCGGTTGAGTTTTTTTTTTGCAGTGCAACCATCTTGAGTTGTTGACCAAGCCGGAAAGGCAGCACGCAATTGTGGCTCATGATGAAATGTCGCATTATTACGTAGTCAAATGGAATGTAGAATTTGCATTTACAACGTAGTTGTCTTATCACTTTGTTCAGGTCTCTCAAATGGGTCAAATTCGGTATTTTCTTTTCTGTAAATATTGTGCCCCAGGGTGGAGGCCAATCACGCACCAAAGCAATTTATCAATTAGTGACGCCCATTCAATGAGGATTTTGGACCCAAACTGATATGGTCCACTTACACGTAAAATGCACGTCAATTTGGCAATTTTAATGCCGCACAATAATTATTTTTGTGTCTGTGTGTGTGAGCGTAAGGGCAGGGAGCTGGGGGGAGGTCAGGCGTCATCAAATCCGTATCCAAGTAATAACTGCGTGCCAGGATGTAATTAGAATATGACAAGCAAGCCGGGAGCAGCAACTGTAACCATAAAAGTAAAATGGGCTCATAACAGTTAAGAGAGTGCGATTATGATATGAAGGAGCAGGAGCAACATATGGGAATTGGGTCTGAATCATTGTCTCCGGGTGCGTGCACTGGTCATTAAATAATAATCCACTTAATATTAATTGCCCCGATTTACTTGCAGATGAGGAGGGTCTCATAATTGCGGTCATTTCTAGTACATTTGTCAAGGTGGCTAAGGGTTAACCACCCACTCTCTACCTCCCACTCTCTACCGCCCTCTTTCCGTCCATCTCTAATTGTATAAACCCTTTTATGAGTGCCACACACATGGCCCATAAAAGGTGACTCTGCTGCTGCTTTTAGCCCAACAAATTTGTTGTATTAATTTATGCATTTTAATAAAGGCGCTAAGCAATTACGCACACATTTTACAGGGTGGAGAAACTATTTTTGGAGGTGGCCAGATGTTGTCAAAGGATTCGCCATTGTTTGGCATGCAGACAAAGCCTGGCTCCATACGAATTTATAACCCGTCTGAGCTGCGCGAGCGCGCGCGTGTGTGTGTGTGTCCAGGACATGCCATAATATGTATGCAAAATAGCAATTTAATTTCGTTTTATTGCAATGCCATTTGCAGCCACTGAAAAGCCAGCTGCGCCCATAAATAATCTCTGCTCCAGCTTCGACTCCGAGCCCCATCCCCACCGCTCTCACTCTTTGTGCATGGGAAATTTTAATGAAAAGTCTTATTGTTTGCACAATGTTTTCATTGGCAAGGCAGCTAAGGAATGAAACGAAAAACAAAAAACATTGTTTGCAATAAAGAGTTGAGCTATTTTTCATTAACGAATTTGCAAGAAATTCTCACGCATGGCTGAGGCGTGTGTGGGAACTTGTGGCTTGTTTAATCCTGATAAATTTCATTTAGTACTTATTGGCTTCGAGCGGGAGAGTCCTTCGATAGATTTAAGGGCCTTGAAAAGTTAACAATGAACTTTGCACTAGAATGAACACACCAGCTATCAGAGATTGCCTTAGCACTATAGAACCTCTATAAGAAAGTCAATTTTGGCAAGTACTATCGAAGAATCCAGTGAAACCTCAAAGACAAAATCTTTAAAACGATTGAATCTAACACGAATCTAATATAAAACGGTAGACGATTTTCCGGAATGATTGCGATTTGTCTAGGAAGCCTTGATAGGCTTCGGGCCTCTGGCTCTCATCCACAGAAAAGGACTCAGAAAATTTATCAAGCGCTTTGGACTTCAAATTTATAATAAGCTTACCAGTAATAAGTCATGTTTATAACCTTTCGTTGCCCTTGATCTTGGATCTTGCCAAAGATTTGCAGAGAAAACTATCGGAGATTCGGGAAATTCCTTAATTTGCGAAACTGCAAATAAATTGAAACGGATTGTGGGAAGGCAGAGAAATCGTGCAAGTCCAGAAGACACAGTAGCTTTCTTTCGGGTGACAATTTTGAATCCATTACCAATCTTGACAAGCGGTTTACCAATTATGAACATGTTTTAGAAGGATTTTCCAAGAAATTTTAGCATGAAGGTTAGTGTATACAATACGCAGATGAAGTTTGTTTTATATTTTGAAACATCCTCCCCCTTCCCAAAAAAACCGACAGAGCCTCAATTTTCAAGTTAGAGCCTCGTGGTTTAATATACATATAAAGCTCAATATCTATCTGTTCTGGAAAGTACAATAAGATCGGACAAAAATCACCAGAGGCTTTAAGTAAAAAAAAAATGAAAATAAATAGTCCGATCAACAAGTCCCACAGTCTTTGGTACTAATAAGGCATTTAGCAAAGGCTCCAATCGCTTCGATATTGGAAACTGTTTGATAAGCGGCAAGATCTCGAAGAATACTTTTGGAATCTTCTGAAAGTTTTGAAGGTTTCTGCTACTTCCTTTGTGAATCATTCAAAGAAATTTGGAATCATGACCAAAACAACCCATGAGCGTCGATTTAGATTCAGGTGCAAAAATTTCTTCTCAAGTGGTTTGGTTCATAGTTTTAGATAAGTCGGGCTCAAATCCCAGAGTAAGTACAAAATTGTTATGCCCTTGCAGAGGGTATTATAAGAAGAAGTTTGCAAGGCATAGAAATATTTATTTTCCGAGCCAATAAACTGTATATATTCATGATCAGGGTGGCGAGCTGAATCGATTTCTACGCAAGCTTGTCTCTCAGTTTTGAAGCTATCGAGCTGAAATTTTGCACAGAGTCTTCTTTTTGCACGCTACTAATATGTCGGAACCAACCGGATAGGATGACTATATCTCCCATTGGCATAATCGGTCGAAAAACTAGTCTTAGTGCAAAAAACTTTTTTCTTTTCAATCGAAACGTCTCCAAACTTTGTATTTATAGGTTTTCTATGCTTTTTTATAATTCTGTCAAGTTTGATGAAAATCGGACAACTATATGGTATAGCTGCCATACAAAAGATAGGTCTGAAAAACAGTCTTAGTTAGAAAAACTTGTTTGTTTTTAATGGTAGCATTTTGCAATTTGGTATTTGATTGTTTCACATGCTGTCACATAATTCTACAAATTTTTGTCCACATCGGATGACTATATCATATAGCTCCGATACGAACGATTAGTCGGAAAATGGGTCTTTGTGGGAAAAAATGTGTTTTGAAAATATTTAAGCAAGCACTTGCAAGGGTATAAAAATTTCGGCATGGACGAAGGTAGCTTAGCTCTTTCGTTTTTATACTCTGTACCGTAGGTACAGTTTGTGCAAAAGTATGTAACATCCAGAAGGAAGCATCTCCGACCCCATAAAGAATATATATTCTTGATCAGCATCAACAGCCGAGTCGATATAGCCATGTCGTCTGTCCGTCTGTCCGTTTGTCAGTCTGTCTGTTCGTATGAACGCACAGATCTCAGATATGGTAAGAGATAGAGGTTTGACATGTATGGGACATATGCTTCTTATGTCTGCAGGCAGTTTAAGTTTATTTTTAATTTTGGCCACGCCACCTCCCGCCCTCGCAATATGGAAAAAACGTTCTATGTCCCACAGTTTTGAAGATAGATGGCTTGTTCCTTCTGGACATATTTAGTTATCAGGACTACTTATCGATCCGCCAAAGAAATGGTAAAGATCGGATGATCGATTGGCGAGTTATGATCAAAAGACCATTCGCTTCTGCAGCGCAGTAGGTGCGCTGCTTTCAGCTGCTACTGCAGCATTAAAATTTATGCTGAGCGTATAATTTCATTGGTACAGAGTATGTTATAGTCGGGCTTGGCCGACTTTCTTTCTTGTTTTAACTATTTTTATACTCTGTACCGTAGGTACATAGAGTATTATAAGTTTGTGCAAAAGTATGTAACATCCAGAAGGAAGCATCTCCGACCCCATAAAGTATATATATTCTTGATCAGCATCAACAGCCGAGTCGATATAGCCATGTTCGTCTGTCCGTCTGTCTGTCCGTATGAACGCACAGATCTCAGAGATGGTAAGAGATAGAGGTTTGCCGTGTATGGGACATATGCTCTTCTTATGTCTGCAGGCAGATCAAGTTTATTTTCAATTTTGGCCACGCCCCCTCCCGCCCCCGCAATTTAGAAAAAACGTCATATCTCCCACAGTTTTGAAGATAGATGGCTTGTTCCCTCTGGACATATTTAGTTATTAGGATAACTTATCGATCCGCCAAAGGAATGAAGAAGATCGGATGAACGGTTTTTGAGTTATGATCAAAAGACAAAATTTCTTGGTACAGAGTATGTTATAGTCGGGCTTGACCGACTTTCTTTCTTGTTATTCATGACCTAAAACATATTTTCTCTGTGTAGTTATATGAAGGAGTCCTTATAAGCAATTCGTACCCTATCCACTGTGACAGAGCTTGATCCTTGGATGTGAAGCAATGGATGTTCAGTAGTTCAAATCGAACTAATGGTTTTGGCTTAAAACATTTTCATGCGCTGAAACATTCTGGTTTCTATTTTCGATGCATTATGAAAACCGACTCAGATTATTGATCTTGAAAATCTTTTCGGGGGTGTTAGAGTTACTTTTGAATGTACAAATGTTGTGCTCTATATATTCATTAACAAGTTACCTGACACTCAAAACGGAATCAGAAGTTTATACTTATTGAATTCCAAAGATGCTGCTGAGTTGTACACTTCCGCAATATGTTGATTTCCCTTGATTCTCCATCCTCAAAAGAATAAACAAAGGCGAATCCAAAGTACATGGCGTTGCTCTAGCTCTGGCTATCAGTAAATTTAGCTTAGTACAAAACAAACATTAGCAAAATTTCAGAGCTGATTAATCAACCAAAACAGATGCCCGTGGCCCATCTATCTGCATTTTGAATTCCCAATTCCCCGTCATAAATTGCCCATGTCTGTTACTCAGTTAATTAGATAGTGTTTTTCATTTATTTTTCCAATCGGTTAACATAAATTTAAAGATACATTTGTTTTAGCGAACTCGGCTAACTTATGCATGATAACATTATCACAATCATATGTATGGAAGGGAGGGTAGGGGGATGGCAAATAAATCAAGTTAAATAATAAACGAGGCAATTGTTATCCAAATAATGCTGTTGCACCGCGATTTATTGGCTTTTGAACAACTCGAGGAAACAAATTAATTTGAAACATTTTAACGATCGAAATGAAAGATCGCAGTGCGTTGATGAGTGAATTTTGGCGAAACAAACTTCTTACTGCTTCTGCAGATACTCGTCGAACAGATACACCGACAGGGATGGATCCGGCACCTTCATCAGCTTGGCCAAATCGTTGGCATAGCCAGACAACTTGCGCACCGTCTCAGCCTGTTTGCCCAGGAAGTTCTCCTCCAAGTAGTGGGCCAACTCGGGGTCGCGTTCGGTGGCATGGGTGGCACGGGTATGCACATGAGTGGCGCCCGTAGCCAACTGCTTCTCGTTGTCCAAAGCCAGAGCCAGCGAATGCAGTTCATCGACTTCCAGGGTGGGACGCTGAGTGCTGACGGAGGCGGGCGACTCATGACGGGTGTTGAAGTCAACAATGCCACCACGACGGGTGATCTGCTTGATCAGTGCAATGCTGTCATCGAAGGAACGATCGGAGAGGCCGCTGTACAGCTTCTGGAAACCGGGGCGATTCTTTTGATACGAGTTGAAGTGGGTGGCCAGAAGCAGGTACTCGTAGGATTTGGTCAGCTGGGAGTTGATGTAGGCCTGCACCTCGGGTTCGATATGCTCAATGCCAGCATAGCGAGCATTGCAAATGGAGTTGGCTGTGGCAAAAGGGAAGATTGAAAAGGGTTAAGAACCAGCAACATGCATAGGGGAAAGCAGAGGTAGGGCTGCTGGCTTACTTTCGCCTGTGAAAAAGCCCGTGAGCGCTTGTTTATATTCGAAATATATTTAAAGGCAAAGTAAATTCTCTTTATACACTCGCTCTCTTAACTGCACTCATTTTGGGGTACTCACCAGAGAAGGTCGATGAAGAGCAAGCGGTGACAACGCTGTTATGGCAGACCTCTTCATTGTCTTTGGCCTGGGCCACAGCACAGAGGCTGGCAATCAAAGCCAATGCAATGAATGATTTCATGTTTAGTTTAACTAAAAGTACGATAGAAATAAATGGAAGGAATTTTAAATTTCACAATATAGTAATAATAGTCGAAGCAGCAGGAGAGGAAAAGCAAAGGCCTTTTGCGTCGTAGAGTTTTCTTGAAAATTCGATTCTCTCTCTCTTTGTCACTCTTTCTGCCACCAAACAGTACACAATAACAGCACTTCGATAAAAATCTCTTTGTTTCTGCGTTTTCGATGCAAATGCAATAATGTTGCTTTTAAACACTAACTAACTGAGCGTAATATAATTGAATCAAACTTACTGTAAATTAATTCAATTTAAATTTCGTTTCACTTTGCTTTGTGTGTTGCTTGTTGGAACTCAAATCGTCAACTGCTGTTTATAGCGTCGCGTTTGCTTCGTTTCTATGCGATCGATACTGCTTGGGGAGTGTGTCAGTGTGTGTGTGTGTGTGTTGAAGAGAGTGAGTGTGTTTTGCACGCGACGGCGCCTCTCTGATGTAGGGAGGGGGGCTTAGGTTGTCTGTCAAACAACATGGCTCTGGGGGCAACATGGCCGCAACTCTTGTTGATTTTCCACTGTGACTCACACACTGCAATGCTGTTTATGCACTCAGCTCGCTGTGTAGGGTTGCCAACATCTACCAAAATCGGAGAATTCTATCATCAAAAAACCTTAACGATTAAACCACCAAACTGTGAATCAAACCTTGAACCGGACTAAGAGTACAAAAATATATGCTCCTGAACCTGTTCCGGCACTAAGGGTTATACAAAAACTATACGCTTTCTAAGATCTGACACGCTGCCTAAAGATTTTGTAGTATTTAATATCTACAGGGTCTCACAATCTATTGGAAAGTATATTTAGATCCTTCGATGGCATTGATAGAGGATCATCGGAATCAAACATTTAAAATTATAGTCGATGCAATCGAAAATCGAACACCCAATAATTATTGCTAATTTGTGCCAGCCCAAAAAAAAAGGATCAAGTTTATATGTTCCTAAAAAACCACTAATTTTCAAAGACAAATCTGAGCTTCAGTACAAAAGTATTTCCACTTCGACAATCACTAAGAATCTGGGAATCAAACCAAATAGTTTTTTTGGTTCCGGTTCCGTACTTATGTTTCTGTTTTGGTTCCATTTCACATTGGTCCCCAAATTAAAGGTTTTAAGTTCAGGAAATCTTTTGGTGATGAAGTTAAAACGTTTTGTAAAGATAATAATATGAAATGTTCGGTTTCTTCTCATTAAAGCAGTGAAGGGCAGCAATTGCCCATTGCTGCATTAAAGTACTTAATCCAAAAGAAATACATGGTAAACTCCGGGATTTCCTTGTCCATCAAGTGTCTATCAAATCAAAACGTGCCATTTCTACAAAAAACTTGTCGCTTGTTGCCAACTCCGCTCTGACAATAGTTAGACAAAATTTTGATTAATCACCCACTAACATATTGTCATTCAAGTGGCATTAAACTATCATTTTGGTCTCGACTTAATATCTTAAATCCCCGTTGACTTGGCAACCCCTGACGTAACTTCTCATCAAAACAAAAACAAAGAACAGCTGACAGCTCTGACTCAAAGAGCGGCGGCCATGCCAGCGGCCATATTGTACGACTCTGAATAATCTGGAACAGGCAAATCGCTTATTGAGGACGTGTGTATTAAATTAAGTACCGCCTATCAACTAGAATATGTATTCAATTATCGTTTTATATTACTAACCAAAATCACAAAAGCAACAGATAAGAGTCCACACTCTCGCACACACACACACACACACACACTCATGCCACAGTGCTCTTGGCGAGCGAGTGTGAGCGTCGCGTTGGACTCGAAGCATTTAAAAGTGTTTTGTTCAACTCAGGCCACGACAGTTCGCATTCACATTTCACATAACGAACAAAGCGCTTTGAGTAGATTCACTCTGTCAAGAAGGTACTAGAAAACTCAAATCAAACTTAAACCCACATTAATTGAAATTAAAGCAAACATTTGCCTTCTATGCCAGTGTGTGTAAAGGCAACACAGCAACAACATCAAAATTCTTGAAACTCGGGTCCGCCTATTTAACATTGAAAAATCAACGAGACGCCTCATTCTCTTTTGTGCATTTCGAACATAAGCAGCAAATAACTCTTGATAATTCATTGATTTGTATCAAATTCTGTTCTGTGATTTTGTGTAAAGACTTTCCCCCTCGAAGAACAAAAGATGGTGAAATTACTAGCAAGTATTCTGGTGCTGGCCGTTGTGGCCCAACAGGCATATGGCGATTTCAAATGTAAGTATTTTATATAAAATGTAATTTTCAAACAAAACAAAAACACAATAATTTCGACGCAATACGAAAAGAGCGAGCGAGCGTAAGAGAGAGAGAGCTGGAGAAACCTTCCCAGAGTGTGGGAGCATGCGCTGAGTTAAGAGCGTGGACGCTCTCAATAAAAATCACACATTTCTTTGAAATCAATTTATTTAAATACTTCCGTTACGCTTTTGGTTAAACTTAAAACCAGTTTTGGTATTGAAATTTTGTTTATAAATAACAAAACCTTTACTTTCATTTTTCATGTAAATTCCCCCAAGCTTGAGTTACGCATTTGAGTTTTTGCACACGGCTTAAGCTTGGCGAGAGAGCTTTGTTTTTGGTTTTTTGCACACGGCCCAACATCAAAACAAATGCCGTTACTATGGCGGCCTCTGTAGTTGCGCACGTTACCAAAACAACAGTACTTACAATACAGAGAACCAGAGCGGCTGATGAAAGAGTGAAATCCCTCTTGTAACTGCACTTTGCACACGACTTTTTTAAGATGAAAACAAAACCAGCTCATGCAATAGTACAGTGGTCTATGAAAGTAATCGTCCAATACCAATTACAAGTACTGGTATTTGACGTCATAGATAAGGGTTTGCCTAAAACTAGGGTTTGGTTTTGTACGAGACCTTAATAGTTGACTTTTTAGTTAAGGACTGTTCTAGTTGCCGAGTTCGATTTCCGACCATATAAGAATTTCGGCTGAGACTAGATTTACATGGTGAAGCAAACTTCATGAAGTTCTCTTATTGGGTGAAATATTCAAGGCAAAGTAAAAACGTTTTATACATGAAAGGTTTAGAATCTCACCTATTTCTCTCGCCCATTAAGAGAACTGCATGAAGTTTGCTTCACCGTGTAAATCCAGTCCAAGAACTTGAAGTTATTGGAAAGCTGACCCATTTAACAATTCCGTTTCCGCAAGATTTGATAGAAATGGAAATGGAAACAGGTCAGAATATAAGTGTATTTTTATTTAATGATTTAACCAAGGTAATTTTAAAAAAATATCCTTAATCTTCGAACCAAGAAGACATTTAAACTGCAATTTAAAAATAAAATATTATACAACCCTGGCTCACGCGGGCCAGGCGTGACCATGGCTAGCTTAGAGTAAACCTGTGTTCGGTTTCTCTTCTCTGGCTGGGTTTTAGTCGCCAGTGTGCCAGTGCTCTCATGATAAACCATATGAAGAGAAACAGCTGGAAAAGTTAATACTGAAAACCAGATTGCGAACTTCTTGTTTCGATGCTGTTTACTTAGGATAGTTGGCGGAAGCTGAAATTTTTTGAGTGAAACTTTTTTGTAGAAATATAGACAAATATAATCTTGAGCAGCTTGAGAGTACAGAAAAAAAGCTACAGACGAATACTCAATTGAACCACTGTAATTTCTTTATGTAATTCCACCCCTAATCCTTCTACTACTCAGCCTTACCGAAAGATACAAAATTAGACGAAGTTACCAAAAAGAAGAGTGTGGTAAATGAGCTAAAGAAACAGAAACACGAGTCAGCTCCTCCACTAAAGGTCAAGTCTAATCAAAGTCAAGATCCACCAGGTGAATCTTTGTAGGTCCCTTAAAAGTTTAGCTCTTCTAAAAGATTAAAAACTCGTTGTAGTTGTAGAATTTCAACTTAAAATCTTGTTTGCCTTGCAGGCTCTTTGGAGGTGCCTGAAATACCCAAGGGTTGGTCGGACATGAAGGATGCCTGCATTGCTGGCATGCGTCATCAAATTCAGGAGGAGATTAATGCCTCATACCAATACCTGGCCATGGGTGCCTATTTTGCCCGCGATACCGTTAATCGTCCCGGATTTGCTGAGGCTTTCTTCAAGGCTTCCAAGGAGGAGCGTGAGCATGGTTCCAAGTTGGTGGAGTATCTGTCCATGCGCGGTCAGCTGACCGATAATGTCAGCAACCTCATCACCGTGCCGGTTAGTATGATAAATAGAAACGAACTGTACCATTTGAGATTCGAGCACACCTTTTATTCCACAGACCGTGGCCAAGCAGGAGTGGAAGGATGGCGCCGCCGCTTTGGAGGATGCTCTCGAGCTGGAGACCAAGGTCACTCGCTCCATTCGCAAATTGATCCAGACCTGCGAGAGCAAGCCCTACAACCACTATCATCTGGTGGACTATCTGACCGGTGTCTATTTGGAGGAGCAACTGCATGGTCAACGCGAGTTGGCTGGCAAACTGGTCACCCTGAAGAAGATGATGTCCACCCACGGCGAGTTGGGCGAATTCCTGTTCGACAAGAACTTGTAAGGTGGTGCCTGGATCCTACCTCCCAAAGGCCATTCGCAGTTAACTGTGCTCTATCTTAAATTCACACACACACAAACAAATCAAATTCATTTCGTATTTCTGTTATCTATGAGCTAAGACCCGTCTCCATATTAGTCCATCATTAAATTAAATTGAAAAGTTGAAGTATCTTTCTTTTTTTTTTGCCCCAATAAATTACTCAAATTGTTACGATTCCGTTCTGAATTGGTCAAGCACAGTTAAATCTAGCGTTTCCTTTTTGGTTTTTCCTAATCAATTCTGTACTGCTGCGGGCCTCCTTATCTCATAGAAAAGATCTACCAAGTGGCGACAAATATTTATCAGTTGTGTACAAAAAAAAGTTCTACAATTTGTGATTTATTTACAATATATGTTAAGTTTCGTTATCACCGAAGGTCTGTCTGAGGAGCATATTATATAATTTCCGAGAATTCGCTTAGTTGTAAGTGGCAGGCGTAGGGTAACAACTACAAAAATCATCATCCAAAAAACCATTTACATAATGAATAAACTATAAACAAACAACCACACACACATATATATTTTTCAGTCAATTAGACAAAGAAGTTCTGAAATAAATAAATAAAAACCTTTATGTAAACCAATTACAGGCGTTTGTGTTTTGAATAAGTGGGTAAGAATGAAAATCTTATCAATGGTTTCGAATCGAAACTGTCGATAATGAACCCTTGAAATATTAACGATTCAATTAGTTAATCGGACTAAATTGGTTTGATTGGGCAACTGTTGCACTGTGCGAGGGTTGTTTTTTATGCTAACACAACAAATGAGACAGCAGCGATTTTAGTTTATTCTTATTAGTATTCTTGCTCCCAGCTCTAGAGTTAGAACAGCGCCGTCGATTCAAACTGAACTGAGCCACTGTACACGGTAAGAAACAGGCCCCACAAACCTCAGGCTTTTCCTTCCCCAAATTTTATAAGTATTTCAAATTATCGACTACATTTCTGAAGCTGCGACAAATAGCAGACCCCATCAAAATATCAACCAAATTCACAAGCACACTTAATGGGTGCCCCATTTGCTCACAGACGACCAAGTTAGAGCCAGAGCTTGAAGTAATATAGATTTAGCCTCAATATTTTGGTAAGCTTGGCTTCAGTTTGGATTAGTGGTGAAGGTTTTTTGGTGAAAAGTCAAAATTAGATACTTTAAATATGGCCAAATTTCGACTATAGGATTGATCTATCAACTTAGGCAGAGACTTGGTTAAGAAGTGCCGAAATATAGTTCAGATATTTCATTACTTATGGCGCAAGCTAGCTCTGAACCAGAGAACAGCTTCGGGTGTTTGCAAAACGATCATAAATAATCAACACCCGAATCAACACGTCTTTGCGCTCAAACGTTCATCTTGCTCACTCACACATATTCTCCATTCATTTTGGTTCATTCAAAAACATCAACCCTAGTTGGCGCTCTGATTACAATCATGCTCATCTTCACTCTGCTCGATTCGGGTGTTTGTTCGTTTGACTCAACCACGAAGGTGCGTTCATTACCTCGCATGAGTTTTAACATACGCTAATACAGCGCTGCTCACTGTGCTGCTGTCACAGATGAATGAGAGAGAGAGAGCGAGTTTGCTTTGTCATTCTAAGCTGGGAATTCCAAATGGAGAGAACAGAAAGTTGTGTTTGTATTGGTGAACAAGAGAGGCGATTTACGTGCAAACATATTCAATCAGCTCAAATTCACTCAACCGCACGAAGCTGTTGCTGAAATGATGTGTATTTTGCTCAGGGCTGAGTTTCATTGAGTGAATAAATGAACACAATCATTGTCGACTCGTACGCTCATACTCAACCGATAGAAGCGTTCTCTGGTATGAAAACGAGTTAACTCAACAGCATGCTTCGTTGATTGATGAATTGTGAGTGGAATTATTTGTGTGTGATGAAATCAAGAAAAAAGTGATTTTTGCAGTTCTCTGCTCTGAACTTAGGGGGTGGGTATTGACTCAATCGATACTTTTCAAGAGCAATATGAAAAAGAACGTTTCATTGGGCGCATTCAGCAGATAAATCCGACTTCCGATTCTCTATGGAAAACAAAAACAGGGGAAATCGCCGGCACAGTTTCTAAGCGAGCTAATGAAGTATACAGTCGATTCGGTAAGGATTTTGTGAGAATATCACCAAATCTGACTTCAGTTACACCCAAAAAAGAGCAGAATGAATAATCCAAGTACGAACGCTCTAAAAAAAAATCTATTCGTTCTTATATTTTCAAGAATTTCGACCTGAAAATCGAGCTAAGCTCGTTCTTAGTTTAGTGCTTTAAGGCAAAGCGAGTGAGGTAAAGAAACTAAGAGAGGAGAGCAAACACAGTTTTGTTCATTAAGGGAGAGGGGTGTGCGCCATCGACTTTTTCACTCATTTTGGTTTGAAATTCGCAAGTAGTTATACCATTGCTCACATGGAGACACAGCAGTTGGACAGTTGACAGGGAAAAGTTGCTGCTGCTTTGGGTATTCCTCGAGCCGGCTAAAACTTGTTACATTTCTATGAAAAAAAATTTAAGCAAAACTGAAAAAAAAAACAACTGATTTTAATTTGTTGTACGATAAGAGTCAGATTCTTGATTCAAAAGTAAAGGGTCTTACTCTTGAACCTGATGAGCACCTGATGCAAGAAGTTGTACGAATGTATGAAACAGGGAGAAGGAAACATTTCCGACCCCATAAAGTATATATATTCTTGATCAGCATGAACAGCCGAGTCGATATAGCCATGTTCGTCTGTCTGTCCGTCGATTTCAGAGACTAAAAGAGATACAGCCACAAGTTTTTGCATGAAGGCAGGTGTATACCGCACGCAGATCAAGTTTGTTTCAGATTTGGAAATATATGAAAGCAAATAAATAGGGTATTTTGTAATCGGGTCACTCGAATGCAGCACCCTTACTTGTTTACAATGCACTATGCTCTAGATTCAAGAATGAGCAATCTTGGATTTGAGTATGTTTAGCACGTTATTCAATAATTATACTCTGTACCGAAGGTACATAGAGTATATTAAGTTTGTGCAAAAGTATGTAACAGCCAGAAGGAAGCATCTCCCACTCCATAAACTATAAATATTCTTGATCAGCATCAACAGCCGAGTCGATAAAGCACAGATCTCAGAGATGGTAAGAGATAGAGGATTGACATGTATGGCCCATATGCTTCTTATGTCTGCAGGCAGATGAAGTCTATTTTCAGTTTTGGCCACGCCCCCTCCCGCCCCCGCAATATGGAGAAAACGTCATATCTCCCACAGTTTTAAAGATAGATGGTTCGTTCCTTCTATACATATTTACTTATCAGGACTACTTATCGATTTTCCAAAGGAATGGTGACGATCGGATGAACGGCTGTCGAGTTATTAACAAAAGACTGTTCGCTGCTGCAGCGCAGTAGCAGCGCTGCTTTTAGCTGCAACTGCAGCATCAAAATTTATGCTGAGCGTATAATTTCGTTGTTACAGAGTATGTTATAGTCGGGCTTGACCGACTTTCTTTCTTGTTACTTAATAGAAAGCTCGAACTTGGCAATATTATTTGCAGTGTCAGAGAGCTAAGGAACCTTCAATTAAATTCAAATCGGAGGTGCAAATTTTCATTAAAAGACGTAAGGGCAATCCAGCGGCGCGACAACATCGTTTTTGAATTGCCACTTCTCACTTTCAACTTGGATAGATAAAGTTTGATTCAAGATTTGGATAACGGAAACGGTCACCTCTAATTCCAATAAAAAGGATTCATATACAGTTCTAGTAACTGGATACTCTATTAATAAATAAGCCTTATGGATAATTTAGTAAAACATTTGGTTAGCCGATCAACCCCTTTTTTAACCCTTCCCAATGTTCGATGATAAGCCAGCACTATGATCACGTCTCTTGTCTGTCCATCAAGCGGGCGCTGCTTAATGGTTTGTTCACATCGCATATTCCGTTTGATAAACTTCCCCAGTTGGTCTCCTTATTGACCCTTTCATGTAGGGCTAATCTGATTTGGAAACACAAAAAGCCAACCATAAAAGGGGGCGATGAGTGTGTGACGGGCCGAGACGAACCTGGAGATGGACAAGGACGAGCGTAAAGAATAATTCATAAGTCACTTGTAAAAATGTCGTGCACTTGCTGGGTTCTTGCTGTCTGTCTGTCACTGCCCCAAGGGCTAATGTGTGTTCACCCCTTTCGGTTTGTCGATGATTGACAGGACATGGCATGCATTGAATTATGATAAATTGTGGCAACTGTCAAATGGCGGTGATGATGTTTCCCCGTTCGAGCATGACCAATGGGTTGTCAATGCTTCGTAGCATTTTAAACAATTTTATAAGCTAATATTTGAACAGATGTCCGGATGGGCAGGGCGGGGCGGGACAGGGCGTGGGTTTTAAAATTGCATCAATCTGACAATAGACCGCAAATTTTTTAAGCGGGATTTGTTCAGTGTCCAGAATCCTGTCCAGCATACAAATGGACCATGACAATTGGCGCACTATTAATCTTGGCTTAGTTTGAGGGACATGCCAGATATTTGCGATGATGTTTATTGCATTCCTGGCTCCTTGACATGCGAGTTTTCTCTCCTCGGCGCCTCATCGGAACGTGCGAGTGATTTATTCTGTGTATATGTTTTGCCGATAAAAAAGTTTTGTTCCCGCTTCGCTTATCTCATTGACATTTGTTGTTGGTTGCTTGCTGACAAATTTGCAACGGCCGACAGGCAACTGCCCCTGCCCCGTTCCGTTCCGTCCCGCCCTCCCCCCTCCCCATGGAGCAGACAATGGGCATATGAAATGAAAACGCATAAGGGACTGCAATTGAAAATCCTTTTCTGCCACATTTGATTTAGAGCCGTTCAGGAACCGGTTCTCCGCTGAAGTGTCTGGCCGCGTACGCCGCAGGACATTCGTCGGTTGCATTGCAAAAATGATTTATACCCGAGCACTTCCTTTGTCTTGGTGAAAGCGTCGGCACTTTCTCTTTGCTCTCTCTCATACTCAAACTCGACGCTGTTTGCCGTTCACACTATAAATCTTTCGGATGACTAGCGGAGAATGACAAGCATAGCATCCCGGTTAACTCCATCCTAAAAACCGGTTGTCGGCGGAGAGGTATTTTAAGCGCTTTTTATTTGAGCAAGTTTTTATATCAATAATGTCAATAAATCTGCATTGGGTTACTGAGGCCATTGAGCAAGCTGATGGTAGTCCATGGTAGACATGGGGGAACACTGCAAAAGATAGTGGTTGGCTTATGTCAATGTCTATGCTGCGGGCAAATAGGCAACTGCACTAGTGGAGAATGAAAGGTTGGGCTGTGAGTGGCGCTAGAAGCTTCCAAGTTATCCTGAAGTTTAAACTGGGCCATATTGGAACAGTGATTTACTGATGTGATCTATACAGATTAATAGCCATTCTGTGGGTAGTTTCTCTTGTTCTGAGTTCAGCGAGTGACTCAACTTTCTTGTTGACTTTTATTGATTTTGATTCCCTGTAGAAAGCCATTCCATTTGAAGATGTTCAGTGGGTTTTCTAGCATTGTGTTTAATAAATTCAACCGCCCTTAATTGAGTATAACTAAAAACGAGAAAGCTAAGCTAACTTCGTCTGTGCCGAAGTTTTTATACCCTTGCAAGTGCTCGCTTAAAAATTTTCCAAAAATACTCTTTTTCCCATTTTCCGACCGCTCGTTCGTATGGGAGCTATATGATATAGTCATCCGATTTGGCCAAAAATTTGTAAAATTATGTGAGAGCATGTGAAACAAACAAATACAAATTTGCAGGATGCTACCATTAAAAACAAAAAAGTTTTTCTAACAAAGACTGTTTTTATACTCTGTACCGTGGGTACACAGAGTATTATAAGTTTGTGCAAAAGTATGTAACAGGCAGAAGGAAGCATCTCCGCCCCATAAAGTATATAGATTCTTGATCAGCATCAACAGCCGAGTCGATATAGCCATGTCCGTCTGTCCGTCTGTCCGTCCGTCCGTCTGTCTGTCTGTCCGTATGAACGCACAGATCTCAGAGATGGTAAGAGATAGAGGTTTGACATGTATGGGACATATGCTTCTTATGTCTGCAGGCAGATCAAGTTTATTTTCAATTTTGGCCACGCCCCCTCCCGGCCCCGCAATTTAGAAAAAACGTCATATCTCCCATAGTTTTGAAGATAGATGGCTTGTTTCTTCTGGACATATTTAGTTATTAGGATAACTTATCGATCCGCCAAAGAAATGAAGAAGATCGGATGAACGGTTTTCGAGTTATGATCAAAAGACAAATTTTCTAGGTACAGAGTATGTTATAGTCGGGCTTGACCGACTTTCTTTCTTGTTCAGACCTAACTTTTGTATGGCAGCTATACCATATAGTTGTCCGATTTTAATTAAAATTGGTAGAATTATAAAAAAACATAGAAAACCTACGATTACAAAGTTTGGAGACGTTTCCACAGAAAATTAAAAAGTTTTTCATACTAAAACTTGTTTTCCGACCGATTGTTCCCATGGGAGCTATGAGATATAGTCATCCAATCCGGTCGGTTCCGACATATTAGTAGTGTGCAGCAAAAAAAAAAACTCTGTGCAAAATTTCAGCTCGATAGCTTTAAAACTGAGAGACTAGTTCGCGTAGTAACAGACAGACGGACGGACGGAAGAACAAAGCTTTATCGACTCAGCTTGTAATCCTGATCAAGAATATTTATGGTTTATTAGTTCGGAAATGAATATTTCTACATTGAAAAAAGAAATCAATCCGAAAAGGGATTAAAAACAGGGTAATTCCGGATAGTCCTGATCCGATCCCGAAAAAGATTGATTTCATTTACAACTTTTTCTTTTAATCCCAAAAAACAGGATCAATTTAAGCAAACTTCTGGGCAAGATTATAGTACCCTTTGCAAGGGCATAACAAGGATAAATAATAATATTTATACACTCCGGGAAAAATGACATGGTAAAACCCAAGATATATTTAAGTAGGTAGGCGCACTAGTTACCTTCTATAATTGTATCATGGTAAAACCTAAAACAATCATATTGGATCTTACTTAGCGCCTTTTGTATCTAAATTAATTAAAAATCACTTTGAATTGTCTAAAATGATATTAAAACGGCGAGTTTCTGTTACCCCCTTTATTTTTTCAATGCAGGGAATTCCAACTTGAGAATTCCAAGCGGAAATGCCAGAACAAATTGATGATACTTTTAGGCATACCCTATATATAGATATTCGTGAATGTCCCAGAAATCTCTAGAGATTTTTGCATAAACGTTTTCATTTCGAATTACATCTAAAGTTTCTCCAAAATGTTGGGCAACTAGATTAGATGAGAATAGTTGAGAGATTTGAAACCGACTGTTCAAGGCACTTCCTTAAAATCTAGTAGCGGATATTAAAACTTATCTCTTGATTACTTTACATATAAAGTCTACCTAGTTAAGTTCAAAGTCTGAATGTTTATACGAATATTCCCATTAAATTATCAGAGCATTCTTCCCTCAGTGCAGGTTATATATCTTTGCTTTTTAGAACACTTACATAAACTAAGACTGGTGTGGTTCTTGATAGTTATACAGTTGATCTATGAAATATATTGGAAGAATGGCGAGGGAAGGAGACTTTCAAACTGTAATAATTGAACATTTGGTGAAGCTGTTCCAACTTAACTAACATTTCTTGCTCTAGATCTTAACATGGACTGATTTTGTTATTTAATGCTATAAAATACAAACAAGTCTCAGAGCCGGTTCGGGTAGCGGATTTTGAATCTGTCGAGCCGAATTATGAACCGAACCTTCTAACTCTATTTATGACCTGCCGAACCAGAACCCGAACCGTACCCTCTCACACATACCGAAGGGTTTCTTGCCCATGATATGGGACTTTCTATTTGTAGGAAATTCCATAGGCTCATACTGGCACTTGGTAGTGGGAATAAGGAAGCGAAACTGATTCCACAACTGGTGCTTAGTATACAGAGACAAAAAACTGAGGGCATTGCACTCAAATCGAGCACACTCATGTCCGAAAGGCTTAATCCATATTTGCTAATGCTCGCGTAGTCACCAATACAAATGAAAACAAGAGCAAAAGTTAAAGTTGGCCCTGTGCGACTTCGATTTACCCATTACTTAATGTTTAAGAGCCTTCCCTTATGTTTATAAACAAAAGCATAAACATTAATGTAAACATTTCACCAATATGTTAGCAAGCAGCGCTTGCTGCTCAGATAAGTATGCAATGTTTTCTGTTACCTTTACAGCTCTGCCGCTCTTTAAACTCTTTATGAGCTATACCATACATATTGACCACGTTCTCATAGTGCAAAATATGAGCTCGATATCTTAACATAGTTTTAGCTCTTCAAGTCTCTGGAATCTAGGTGGTCATACAGACCGACAAGCAACGTCCAGACGGACAGGGAGAGAGATCGACTCAGCTATTGATGCTGATCGAGAATATATGTATACTTTATGGGGTCAGAGGTGCCAGTTCGTAGACCTGGAGCCGGTCAAAACCCAAAATTTAATTAAATTATAACAAAGGTCACTTAACCCACCTACACTGCCCTTTTTACCCTACTAGTAACGGGTATAAACATTATGTTGAGATTCTTGAAGCAGCAATAACCACAAGAAACCCAAAGGGAACACCGGTTATTGCTTTTTGCTGTGTTTGTGTGCTTGTGGCTGTCTGAAACAAACGCAAGCACTCGACGCACAACAACAAATGTTACAAGTTTCGTAGTAGCTTTGTAGTTGTAGTCAATTCAGCAAGAGACATAGAAGAGCAAGAGAAGAGAGTCACATACGAAGTAGTTATTGCAATTTCGCAAGCCGCTTTACACATTGAATAGGCTATGCGCAAAGCATCAACAAATGCGGCCGATGCTTATAGCTTGCGTGCCCCCAATTCTGAAAGTCGCTTATAAGTCCTAAAAGGTTAATTTCAAGGTTTATTTCAAATGATTCTGACTTAAGAATGAAGTAAGTAAGGAATTCCAATGTCAAAGCGAAAGAGCAAAAAATCTCTCTGATCTCTCAGCGTTCATACACACTGGCAGTCTGTTCAGACTGAGTAAAATACATGAGAATATTGACAGAATACTCTGACCATATATGACACAAGTCGTCTGGCACTGACACCTGAAGATATGGCAACCCTCCATGTTACCAAATCCATACTCAAGTGCAAATCTGGACATTGGACATCGTTCGGAATAGATCTTAGCTTGGATACCTCGGCTTGTGCATACTTTACGTTCCCCATCTTTCCCACCAGTAAAGTCGCTTGTTTCCAGTCAGCTGGACAGCTGTTTTGCCCTCCAGTCCGCAATTCTCAAGAAACCGGCACAAGTCAGTTCCGTACTTGTCGCTAGCAGACATTTGCCTGGACAAACCACAACATAAATGATTAAAATTCTAGCAGCATTCGTCAACAAAGCCAATCGACTACCGCCTCCTCCCCAACCCATATACAGATTGTCGCCTTCGCATTCCAAGCTCAAAGCGTTATTGAAATGTCTTAGCAGCTGTCCAAACAGCAGCCGCCCATCCCGCCGTCCAACCCCACCCAAGACCACCACACACGGTTAAAGCTGAAGGCTTCTGCTGATTTAGCATATTGACTCCTTGGCTGGAACTTATACAAGATTTATGCGCCCGACGCATGCCAGGCGACAGCACAGATAAAAAGGATTCATATAACTCACGCCCTGGGCCAGGAGCCAAGGAGTGCAATAAATTGGATTTGCATATTAGGACACCAGCAGTGGACATGTCTAGAGGGGGGCGGGGGTTGGGGGTTGGCGGAGAAGAAGATGTTTGCACCCTTGACTGCGACGCAGCTGTGGGAATTCCTTGGAGGTCAGGGTGACCACTCGTTTGGGGAGGACAGCCATTAGGCAAAAGATCTTAAGCACGAAATCTGGCTTAAATTGGAAATAAATCATTAAAAATATGTGTGAGCGGGCGGGGGTGGGACCTCTAAGATGTGTGCCGAAAGGGTTTGCAACATTCATATGTGTATAAGGAAGGAGATCCCTTGTAATTCCCTTTGATTTATAAAGATAGCGACACATTGTCATGTTTAATTTGCAGGGACAACTTCACTCCACTCCAGCAATTTGCATAAATCTTCTCGAGCAAAACTTTCCCAGTGGTCAGCGACTGCTCTCTCCCCCTCTCTCTCCCGTAAACAAATATGACTTATGTCCCTTTTGGACAAACTTTTCTAATTATGCATACCCAGACGTCTTAGTTTTATGCTCTTTGTTTTTCGGCCAGATAGTTGACATTTTTTAACTGACCATTTTCATTGACACAAGGCAAAAGTTTTGGCCACCAACTTTGGCTTTGACATTTTTGAAATAAAGATAAAGTCCCGGGCACTTTTACTTCTCCCTCTGTTGTGTGTTTATGGGTCTCGCCGCTTAGTTCAATGGCCACAACAGCAGCGTACGAGTGGGTTGCCAGCACTACGGATTTCCCTGGAGGGTCATCCTGCGGTGAACCTCGGGTGGCGCAGGCCAGTTCAATAAAATCTCTGATTTGCATGCTCCTAAGACTGCATTAAAAACTAAAGAGCTGCGTCAGCGTGTGAGGTTAAATAGATTTTGTGCTGGCATCTGGGCGGACTCGGGTTGTCTGGTTTGTCGCTCAGTTATGCCGCAGACATGGCTTGCTTTTGATTTAAGCGCATTGTTTGTGTTAAATATTTGCCATGCCGGCCACGCAGACAATTGCAGACACCGCCACGTTCCGCAGGCCACAGCTGCAGCCAAGGCCCTGGGTGCCAAAAGGCGGAACTCGAACCGCATCATCGAAGGCAAAGACGTAGTTTCACGTTCGCTTATGTGCCCAAACTCCTGGTCTTGGGTTAGAGATGCCAGCGTGATGTTCAATTGTTGCAAATATCCGAGTTTTCAGGCATGGCAGTCGAATTACAGCCTCAATCTCAAGTGCAAATGTTTTGATCTTGGACATGCTTAAATTAAGTACGAAACATTCTCAATTCAACAAACGAACGTTGATGGAGAGCAAACGTTCTTGAATCAAGTTACCTTCGTACTGACAGTAAGTCAACAAATTTAAGAAAACTCGTTCTTCATTCAAGTACTAAATATATTACTTAAGTACTTAAAATTCTCAACTGGTTCTAGCAATTTGCATCTTAAGTGATGCTACACTCAGAAAACAAACAGCTACCGGCGTACTACACCAAGCTGGACACAATTTAAGTCTTTTGTACTTTAAATTTCTAGCAAAATTTCTTGGGTGTTCTTAGATTGAGTAAGAAACGTTCTGAAACCGAGAATTGATTGCTAATATTATTGAAATGAGAACAAACGTTCTTGAATCCGGAATACTTAGAGTAAGATGGGAAACTCGAGAAAAGTTCAAGGAAAATAAAATATATAGGTTGTCAAAAAAGTCTTGTGGTATTTTTATTGAATTTTCAATTGTTCATAAAATTGGTTATAATAATGCGA
>JAWNNO010003595.1:0-10793 GCA_035044985.1 Lordiphosa fenestrarum
ACAAACAAGTAGTTGTTGCTTTTTAAGCAATATCGAAAATTCATTATGCACATATAGCCATTTACCTTAGGTAGTATTTAATAAAAATGTCTGGCTTCTGGTACCTTCCCCTTTGATATAGGACCTATCGTTTAAACAAATTTTTTTTTGCCATAACTGTTATTGAATGTCCCTGATTTATTTAGCATAAATTTCACTTGTCAAATAGCCGTTTAGTTGGAGTGGATGCGTACAATGGCTCTTTTTAACGAAAGTGTTCAATACGTGTACCAAAACAATTGCGACTACTAGGTACTCCTACCCCTGCAATGGGGAAAAACGTCATATCTCTTAGAATTTTCTGGACTTAGTAATACGAATTATTTATCGATCCGCCGAAGGAATGGTAAAGATCGGCTGAAAGATAGTCGAGTTATATGATGCACAGCACCGGTTAAAACAGCGATGGGCACCACTTTATACACCTCAACACTCTATGTGATAAATACAAGTTTTGGGAGGTATAGAGTATGTGGGTGGTGCTGTTGGATGAGAAATTTGTTGGGAAACTTTTATTGTCATACTCTGTACCGGAGGTACATAGAGCATAATAAGTTTGTGCAAAAGTATGTAACAGCCAGAAGGAAGCATCTACGACCCCATAAAGTATATATATTCTTGATCAGCATTAACAGCCGAGTTGTTTTAGTCATGTCCGACTATCCGTTGTCTGTCCCTTTGAACGCACAGATCTCAGGGATGGTAAACGATATAGATTTGACGTGAAACTTCTTATACATGCAGGCAGATCAAGTTTATTTTCAATTTTGGCCATGCCTCCTCCCGCCACCGCAGTTTAGAAAAACGTCATATCTCCTATTGTTTTAAAGATAAATGGTTCGTACCACCTTCTGGTGAAGATCGGATAAATGGTTGTCGAGCCATGATCAGCTGATTTCAGCTGCTACTGCTGCATCAAAATTTATGCTAAGAGTATAATTTTGTTAGTTCAGAGTATGTTAGCGTCGGGCTTGACCGACTTTCTTTCTTGTTTTATTATAGTTATTAGTAGAGTTAAAATGTTAAGTTTATGCTAATAAAGTTACAAGCTGATCGACAGCTTGTTTGTAAGTTTATAAGCTATCATGGAAGTACAATTAGTAGTAATGGTTGCTAAAAGCCGCCTAAGGAATAGTCGACGATCAACTAAACAACAACAAAAACTGAGCTATTTGAGTGTGTTGATTCACTTTGAAAATTAAGAAATCGAACAAACATGTTCAGTAGGGGGGTCAATTTTTTTTCGCTTAATGCGTATATCAAAATCGAAAACTAGGCACAGTTCTAAGAAACTTTCACCAAGAAATCATGGGTCTAAAATAAATTCTTAGTTTGAGTAAATTTTGAAAAAAAATTATCAAGAAAGTCCATCAAGCTCGACAGTAATACACTGTGTACTCCCCAAAAGTTGTATATATCTGATCATTTAAATTTCGAAGCCATACAAAGTGGCAAAAAAGCCTTGAGTGTCTGATGTGATGCCCATCGCTTTGCAACCGGTACTGCCGAGCATATATTTTGTTTTCCTTGTAACTCGACTATCGCTCATCCGATCTTACGATTCCTTCGGCAGTTCGATACATAATGCTAATTACCATCTTTCTAAAAAACCGTGAAAGATATGATATTTTTTTCCCCAATTGTCGTGGCAGGAGGGGGCGTGGCAAACTTTGACAACAAAGTTGATCTGCCTGCAAATGTAACAAGTATATGTCCCACACATGTCAAACCCCTATCTCTTACCATCCCTGAGATCTGCAATTTTTTGTACTAAAACTTTAAAATAACGACAAACGAGAAAGCTAAGCTAACTTCGTCTGTGCCGAAGTTTTTATACCCTTGCAATTTGCTATTTTTCCCATTTTCAGACCGATCGTTCGTATGGGAGCTGTATGATATAGTCATTCGATTTGGACAAATATTTGTAAAATTATGTGAAACAAAAAAATACAAAATTGCAGGATGCTACCATTAAAAACAAAAGTTTTTCTAACTAAGACTGTTTTTTAGAAATATCATTTGTATGTCAGCTATACCATATAGTTAGTTGTCCGATTTGAATAAAACTTGGTAGATCTATAAAAAACATAAAAAAACGTACGATTACAACAGTTTGGAGACGTTTCCATTGAAAAGAAAAAGGTTTTCATACTAAAACTAGTTTTCCGACCGATTGTTCCTATGGGAGCTATGAGATATAGTCATCCGATCCGGTCGGTTCCGACATATTAGTAGTGTGCAGCAAAAAGAAGACTCTGTGCAAATTTCAGCTCGATAGCTTTAAAACTGAGAGGCTAGTTCGCGTAGAAACAGACAGACAGACGGACGGACAGAGCTCAATCGACTCAGCTCGTCACCCTGATCAAGAATATATAGTTTATGGGGTTGGAAATGAATATTTCTATGCGTTGCAAACTTCTGGGCAAAATTATAATACCCTTTGCAAAGGGTATAAAAATGCTTAAAATATAACATGCAATCTCTCTGTATCATAATCGGGTACATGAATTCCAATCAATGGTTTGCCGAAATATTGAAGACTTGCTGGGTCTTCTTTTAAATTTTATATCATACTAGCTTATATTTACCAGCGGCTTTGCTCGCTTTGGCGTCAATTTATTAATAATTTATCATGCTGGTAATATTGTTAAATGTGATAATTTCAAAATAGTCATGGAGCTGATCATATGAAGAGCAAACGAGTTTCAGACAAAAATTTTACGAAATTTTTTTAATTTTCAAAAAGTTGAAAGTCCCGTTTTCTTTACTTTTTTTTTAATGTAGGTCAGCAAACACGTTTTTAGCTAGTCGCTGGGAACTAGTGTTGGGTTGTTCATGAGTGAGTGAACAAAATTGAGTTGTTCACTAAACTGAGCAAGTTAACATGTTCTTCATTAGTTGTTCATTTTTGTTCAGTCAGAGTTGTTCAGTTGCTCTTGTTCTGTGAGTTGTTCATTGAGACTTGTGCAGCCGCTCTTGTTCTGTCTCTATTGCTCCGTGAGTTGTTCAGTATCTAGTTCAGAGATTTGGTCAGAGAGTTGTTCAGTAACTAGTTCAGTGAGGTGATCAGTGACTGTTCACTTAGTTCGGTGACTGTATGGCAACTCTGTGTTAAGCAGTCTTCTGGTGTGGCAGTCTCGTTCGTTGTTTTTATTCAGAATGTCTTTGACCAGAAAGCACTCGATGTTTGGAACCATTTCACCGAAATGGATAATAAAAAGGCAAAATGTAAATACTGCAGCGTTACTTTAAGTTGTAACTCACAAAGCAATCTAAGCCGCCACCTTAAAAGCAAACACCCAGCTGCAGTGGAGCCAGTGGTCCGACAGAACAACAATAACAACGAGAACTCTGCAGTTCCGGGAAACGTCGAGCAAGTCGAACTTATAAGCACCTGCATGTAGGAGCCAGCAAAAAGACCGACAATTGGTTAGAATGATCGCTAAAGGTCACCACGCCTTGAGGACGAGCCAGATTTTAGGAAGCTTGTAGAAGATGTCTCACAATGCCCAGGATATAAGTTGTCAACTCTTAAAACAGTTTCGAGCGCACTGTTGCCAAAAATGCGCGACGAACAGGTGGCTAATATGACGAGCAAAATAAGCTTGGCAACTGCAGTGTGCTTGACAACAGATGGCAGGACTTCTGTCACTAATGAAAGTTACTTGGCTGTAACTGCACATTTTATTGAAAAGGAGTCATCGGTGCTCACATCCTATATGCTTGCATGCACGGCGTTTGACGACAAGCATACTGCTGTTAATCTTTGTAATTTTCATTTCAATACACATTGGCTCGTGAGCTACTCAACAATTAAGCAACTGAGCAACTGAACAAGTGAACAACTGAGCAATTTGACTGAGTTGACTCACTTTGAAAAAAAGAACAAGTGAACATGTTCACTGAAATGAACAACCTTTACCCAACACTACTGGGAACTAAACTTTTATACAATCTTGACCACCAATATTCTACCCATAGGGCTGAATTTATCGAAAGAACAGTAACCAGTCGCTTTTGAATTTCGTTATCGTCTTTGTTCTCGTTACCGTTACTGTTACCGCTATCGTTATAATTATCGTTATCCTTTTCGTTATCGTTTTCGTTACCATTATCGTTATAGCTATTTCTTATACTATCCTTACAAACTTAGTTTCATTTCAATCGGATGAAATATAATTTATTGCATGCGGAATTTTTAGGAAGTTTTCCTAGGGCCAAGTTTCCAAAATCGGAAAATCACACTACAAATTAATTTTCTTACTGTCTTTCCAAACCGAATTTAAAGTCAATCGGATGCAGAATTTTCCTAGAGTTTTCCGACCCTACTGTCGAATTTTCCAACATCGCAAAATGACATCTCAGTTTATCTCACTAACTATCCTTAAAAAATGAGGTTCAAGTCAATCGGATGAAAAATAGTTGTTTGGATAGGAATTTTCCGACCCTCCTGTCGAATATTCAAACATCGGAAATTAATGACATCTCAAGTCAGTCGGATGAAACATAGTTTTTTTTCCATGCAGAGAGTTTTCCTCGTGAGCGGATTTTCCGAAGTCTGGGAAATACGGCCCTACGGTAAAATTTTTCAACATCAGAAAATGGCATCTCAATTTGTTTCACTTACTATCGTTACAAACCGAGTATAAAGTCAATCGGTAGAAAAAATCTGAACCTATGAGCATATTTTCCAACATCGGAAAATCACATCTCAATTTATTTCACTGCCTTAGAATGCCCCATCGCTTTGCATATACAGGGTGTCCCGGGAACTTTTACAAGTATTTAAATGTCCAATAGAACACAAAAAGAGGAACATTTTTTGTTCTTGCACCATGTGTCTAAATTGCGCCGTTTATGAGTTACAGCGATTCGAAGTAAATTCAGTTTAATTGTTTTTATTTTTGGCGGTCTCTTCATCCACTTCAATCATCGTCAATATTTATTATATGAAGCAAAGGAAAAACAATATTTTTGGAACATTTTTATTTATTTTTTGACCCACCAAATACTTAGCTATAAGCCAATTAATAAAATAAAAACAATCGCTATATCTTTGTTACTGGTGAAGGTAAAATTCTATAAAAAATATTTCAAATCTTTAAAAGTTTCGTTTATTGCCCAATAAAAAAACGATAATTTTCGGAGACTATAAAAAAAATGTTGCTCACTTGAGAAATAATTACTCATATGCAAAGCGCTGGGCAGCACATGAGGCATTCTAAGGCCATTTTGGCACTTTGGATGGCATCTAAATTAAAATGTTCAGATATATGCCAATTTTGGGGGATTCAGAGTCTACCGTTGTCGAGCTTGACGGACTTTCTTAAAATTTTTTTCCAAAATTTACTTTAACATTTGAAGTCGATTTGCTCGAACTAAGAATTCATTTTAGACCTATGATTTCTTCGTGAAAGTTACTTAGAATTGTCCCTAGATTCCGATTTTGCTATACGCTTCGATGGTTTTTCCACCACACAAATCGACCCCGAAATCCAGAAAGATATTGTTATAATTGTCACTATTTTATTTGTTTTCTTATAGGCATAAAATCAGTTGATAAACGAGATGGCGCTGGCGCACATAACTGGGGATCTGCCAAGCAGGACATTGAAGATCAGAAAACTGGTGATTCGATTCCGTTGTTGGATAAAGACGACTCGGCAAATGAACAATCGGGCGAACCTGCAAACACTTTGGAGGACGATGAGTCGAAGCAAATGACGCTTGACGAATGGAAGGCTCTACGGGATCAGCGAGCTAAGCCAAATTATAATCTGCGCAAGGCCGGCGAAGGTGTTGACAACGCGGAATGGAAAAAGATGGTCGTGCTGAGCAAAAAAAAGGATAACAATAGTGAAGATGAATTTGAATATGACCCCTCGATGTATCCCCAACGCGTAGGTCGTCTCCAGCGAGTTGTAGATATTCAGTTTCATTTCAATGACGGCCGTAAGGGCGGTTTCCGCAAAGGCCCACGTGGCCCAGCTCGAGCAAGTGGTCCAGGTGGTCCACGTCCTGAATTTGGTACAAGCAATGGATTTGAAAGTAATGCTGCAGCCATTAATAAGATTGGAGAAAAACGTCGTCCTGGTCTAAAACCTTTGAAGGTTGATGATGAAGTCCAGTTCCCCACACTTTCCTAAGCAACATTTCAGGCACATTTATTATGCATAATAATAATGACGCGTATATAATATTAAGCAATCCTTAAAAACTCAAATTTCTGTGTTGCTATGTTGCTTAACATCCAATTATTAAAATAGTCAGCCATGGTAACTCATATTCCCTAGTTTTAAACAAATTTTGAATTTCTCCACTATCATCATTTATGCATTTAAAAAAGAACTATTGAAAATAGTTAAAACGTTGAAACAATTATACATCTAAAAAGCGAAAATACATTTTGGTTTTTTATTTAGTGGTGCTATAAATCGCAAGATGAGGGTGGGGACTATTAGACATTGTTGCCAGCAGATCGGGACTGAGAGCTGGTTCGGTTCAGTGGTTTGTGGTGTGGTCAAATCAACGGTTTGACTTATGAAATGGTTTTACTATGAATCCAAACAGCGGTCCAATTCAATGTTTCTCTCTCAGTATTTGAGCATTAAATATTGCAAATATAAATTTTTCACTTAAGACTATTATTATTATATAACGGAACTCGTGTAAAAGCATTTATCTCTTTTCTCTCTATATATAAGAGTTTGTTCTGACTGACTGACTGATTGGCAATCATCGCACAGCCTTAACGGTAAGAGATGGAAGGATGAAGTTTGGACAGAAATTTCCTTATGCTGTGAAAGTGCGTACTAAGACGGGGTTTTGGAAAATTCCACCCGGAAAAGCGTCGGAAAAGTTTGCATAGGGAATATTGTATTTTTCATCCGATTGACTTGAAACTCGGTTTGTAAGCAAAGTATGCGAAGTAACTGGACACGTGTTTTCCCGATTTCAAAAACTCCGCATACGAGGAAAATTCGATATTTTCGTGGGGTTAGTCACAGATATTATTTGTGTCTGGGACGCTTGGTTCTTTGGTTCCCCCAGCTGAGTAAATAGGCCAGAGAGTTCAGGGAAATTATATTCTTTACTGCTTCTCCGAGATAGACAGCTCGGGTGCTTCGGAGTCCTCGGGGCCGTTTCTGATCCCTATTGTAGGGTGAACCGCGCTTGTGGGCGTGCCCTAGTGGGTGTGCTGGGCCCGACTGGATATTTTGGTCAGGGATCGATTCGAAAATCGCACGTCTGGGGCCGATTCGCAAATCGCACAAGATCCCTTGGTCGGGGTAGTCTCTGATTCACTGGTAGACGCAGTGCGTCCGACTGGAGATTTTGGTCGCGGGGCCGATTCGTAAATCACACCAGATTCCTTGGCCAGTATGGTTGATGCTTACTCCTTGATCCTGAAGACGGACTACTTAGTAGTTATTGGCTGCTGTTCCAAGATGTTGACTCGACTGGTGCCGCTTGCTAAGTGAAGTGTCGGTTCGACCAGGCTTTACTTTTATATGCAGCGGAGTGCGGTTAGCGTCGGGTGCGTTGTCCCGCGTCAGCTGCACTGTAGACCGTCAGCTTTGCTTCGATCTTCAGCTGTTGATCGATAACTGTGATGGCGGCCTGTCCCAGCTGCTGTGTTATCGAAGGCTCTGCCTGTGGCGCGCGTCGCTTTTTGGGCTTGCATGAGCGCGAGTTACCGCCACAAGCATAACCGCAGATGCACTAGCACCGATTTACTAACACCGATGCAACACCATAGATGCATTACTCCAGATGCATCCTAGTCACCAAGCCAGAATCAATAGCTCAGATGCACTAACCCTGAGTTGAGCTAATGACGTACCTGAAACGGGAAGGAAGGAAACATCTGAAAATCGATCAAGACATCTGAGAACCCTACAAGTCGAAAGAAAACGAGATGTACAGCAACCTTTGAGATAGATGAAACCAATTTTGATTTGTACTTGATCCAGACTACACAGCAGGGTTCGTAAATATCACTCATATTAATATCATTGAACAAAAAGTCAAACACTGATATATATAAATAAATATCGTGAGTGATGAAAAAAACTGTGAACTTTGTTCCAAAAAAATATACATCACAAAAATATCACCTGATATTTATTACTAGTGATATATATCACTAACATTTTCATCACGAGTGATTCAAAGATTTTTAAATCAAACTGTACTTATAAAAATAATTTTCACTTCTCTCTATCATTGTGTGTTTGCGTGTGTTACTAATAAGTAAAATGGGCAGAGTGAAGAAATTCAACATCAATACATTGGCATTACCAACTGACGATTCAGCATGGGTTTCATGCATTATTTGCAATAAAAAAATGTCAAATCATACTGACAATATAAAGCGCCACTTCAAATTGGTTCACAAAAAGAATGTAGAGGAAATGGACGCTTCTGATGAGAAACTGGCCCCAAAAAAGACAAATATCCCGGTGACTTTAAAAATGAGCAAAAAGATTTTTTGAAGGCTATTAAAAGTTTGGTTTCCTCGTTATCCTTGCCGTTTCGCATCTTTGACAACGATAGCTTTCAAAGTATATTGCTACTCAAATCGACATGACGGCAGACATTTTGTCTGAGATAATAGCAGAACAAGTTAAGGATCGAATGGTATGTTTAAAAATTGACATTGCCACACGGAATGACCGCAGTATTATGGGACTGAATATTCAATTCTTGGATGATTTCCACATTGTGGTGTATACCATAGGTATGATACAGTTTTAGAGGCTCTACATTTTTGAATGATAGTGAAAGACAAACTGCAATAGTAAGTCATTTTGTTAATATTTATATTATATATAACTCGATACTTAAAGAGTGCACATACATTCAATTTTCATATCAGATAAAATTGACCTCAATATATGAACATATAAAGAAAACTTGTGGAATTGAAAGTATAACTGAAAAAATGCCAAGTACATCTGCTAATTCGAAGTACAATATTTTAAAATCTGACGAAATGTTCTTTCCCCAAATTGATGACGGCTCAATTGAAAGCAAAATAATACATTTTCAATACGGTGAACGGATTAGTATCGACAGCAGTGTCGTGCAGTACTGGAGATCTTATAAATTCAAAGAACCCACTTTGGGAAAAAATTGCCGAAATCGCCCTTGCTGTGCCAGCAACACAAGTCTCGGTCGAAAGAGCATTCAGTGCATTACCATATATATTTACCAGGTTGAGAACTCGATTGAGCGCAAAGTCGCTTGAGAACATATTAATGGTCAAGCTAAACAACCAACTACTAAATAATATTTCATTTGATGTAGATTAATATATATATACAATGGTAATTAATATAATGAAGTTAACACTTTGTTTTCAGTGGTCAAAACTGTTTTTGTTATAAAGCATGAAACCAATGCTGGATCGTGAGTTAGCAATGCCACTGAATTTGAATTTCCCTTTTCTTTCCATTTTACTTATTAGTAACAAGCACACAATAACAGAGAGAAGTGTATTTTATTTGTCTAAGAGCCTCTTTCCACTGAGCATCATTTCTATCATTTTCATTTCTGGAAAAATTTGTCGTTTCCATTGACAAAACATCATTTTGTTGACATTCACAACGATACGTGGACAAAAACAGCCGAAGCTTTGATTTTGTTGATTATTATTTGGCTAAAGGATTTGTTATTGTGTTGGCTATATTAAAATAAATGCTGCAATGCAGTAATGAGCATGAGAGCACTAGCTTACAGCATTTTGTATCCCGGTCATTTGGCAGTCATTACATATGTAAAACCCACCGCTGATTCCAAAAATCAAGACCAATAATTTTTTGGCGGGGACGTTTTCGAGAAATTGCGAAAAAGCTAGTTTTTTCATTGTAAAAAAAGGTACCTCTATAAAAATGATTATAACTTCAGTTTTGGCTTGTGGATTTTAAAATGGTCACTTACACTTGACAGAGAATTTAATGCATACATCGCATTTTAATCCGTTGGTAAACTTCGCGGCTATTAATGTGTTAATCGGCAACTTTGCTTTAAATTTATCACTTTTTGAAAAAAAGGTAGATTTTAATCGCGATTCTCCATGCAAAAAATTCTTCAAAATTAATTTTTTCGCTGATCATCATAGAAACATCTATTACAATTCTAATTCCACGTATTTCACTTAAATCCGTTGAAGATTAAAGAAGTTATTGGCACTTAAGTACGAAATTGAAGGTTTAAAGTTCATACAAATAGACTCAGCTTCAATGATTTTTTGTTCATCATAGGAGGCATAGTTAACATTCAAATTTTTATTTTTAAAGGCTACTATGTGCTGTCAGATTTATTCAGTGGCTGTGGTAGTGTTTGTTATTCAAAATTGAAAAATTAGTGCAAGAAGTCGAGTCAAAAAAATTCAGAACCAATGCCAAAACCGAAAGCAAAACGGTTCGGTTCTTTAATAGTAAAACTCTTACCTTAAGACACTTGTAAATTTGAGAGTCGATTCCCTAAGATAAGTTTTATACGACTTGCAGATTTCGGTTTGCATCCATGTATTGTATAGAGATCTTTGGAATAATAAAGAAGTTATTGGCCTTTAAGTACCAATTCGAATTTTTATGCTTTTATTAAATTGCATGAGAAGTTTATTTCGTATTAAGTGTTTTAAAAATGCGACAATTTTGATTGACTTTTTCTTCTTGGGGAAATATTATTTTCTCTAATGAGAAACCAACAATAGTCTCCCATCATCGCTTCATCCCAATAACCTTTAT